>LR751400.1:0-53092 GCA_902729485.2 Mus minutoides | reverse complement strand
CACATCTCCTTCATCTGTTTCTCTTTAATTTTTTTTTTTTTTTTCTTTTTTGAGATGGAGGTTTCATGTAGCCCATGCTGGCCTTAGACTTCCCACATAGTCAAGGATGACCTTGAACTGATCTTCCTGCTTTCCTTGGGAATGATGAGATTACAGGTATGCACCACCATACCAAGTTCAGGTGGTGCTGGGGCCTGAACCCAGAGCTTTATGCTCGTGAGGCAAGGACTCACTACCAGCCAAGCTCTATTCTAGCCCTAGGCCTATTTACATGGACAAAAAGAATTCTGCTCTAAAGATGGTGTTCTCCTCCTCCAAGCCTAATTTGAGGTTCCCTGTAATCAGGGGAGACAGACTAGCAATCAGACAGATCTGCTAGGGAGGGAGCGAGGCTCACACAGTAGAGAAGCTTATTGGTCTTTGGACCTCCAAGGACCTTCCAGGTCACAGTTCACAGGGCCACTTACCTTGATGAGGGGAGCAGTCAGAGCAGCACGGAGTAACCTTGGGAGAACCCTAAGTTGTCTTTTATCAGCACTGGCTACATTGAAATTAGTGCCTGCTGAACTTTTCTCCTGTGCCAATGAATGCAGGTCTATGGTTAGCCTTGTGTAGGCAGTTCACACCATAGTAATGGAAGATGGGTTTGGGAGGAGAGTGAACTGGAGAAAGAAAGTATAAAAACAGAAAAGGAGAGCAAAACAAGTCTCTCAATTATTATATGCCAGTCTTATCCGTATCTTGTCCTGGTCATGGCCACTTAATAGATTTGGTTTTAAAAGAAGGAAGCCATAGGAGAAGCAGATGGAGATCTGGGCCCTCTGTTGCTCTTTCTCCGCTGTCCCATGCTCCTACAGTCTTTTCTTCTCTGTGCTGCTCCACCCTGCTCCTCACAGAAGGATCTGCCCTTCTCTTCCCTTTCATCCTTTGTCCCCCAGGCTGCCTCATTCCTCCTCTCCCTTGCTCTGAGTCAGACTGGCCGGAAGGTGCTGTGCTCCTTATGTGGCAGAATTGAGCTGGTATTTTGGGGACATTTTCCCCTGGGGATGTCTTATCATTTGGGGGTGACGAGGAGGAGATGAGGGAACTAAGACACTTGAATGTAAGCTCCCCCTTTCTCTTTCCTCCTACTGACTCTCTACATATTAATGCCTGCACTCCTGTTCTTGCCTAGTGTGATAGGAACATGATTTTATTTGAACAGATGTCATTGTCAGTCTAAAAATGGCGTGGGTGAGCTGTGCTGCTGCTCACGGTTGTCACTGAACTCTGGACTCCAGGGAATATAGCAGCAGGCTTTCGTGACTTCTAGAATGATACAAGTTCACTAGGTTGTGGGAGGCATTAAACAACAGAATTTCATCTTCCTATAATGCTGGAGACTAAAGAGCTAGCAGGACTGGTTTCTTCCGGGACCTCTGACCTTGGCTTATAGATGGCTGTGATCCCTGTCTTCACCTGGGCTTCCCTTCCTTTGTACCTTCATGTCTCTAAGGGTTTTGTTTTTGTTTTTGTTTTTGTTTTAATAATATTATGTGTTGGGCTAGAGGTGGCTCAGCAGTTAGGAGTACATACTCAGGCCCTGCAGAGGACCTGAGTTAGATTTCCAGAACCTGTCAAGTGACTCTCAACAGCCACCAGCTCCAGGGAATCCAATGATTCTGGCCTTTTTGGGCATTGGTATCCACCTGTAGATATACATACTCGCATAAATTATACATAACTAAAAATAACTAATTAAAAAAAATAATAAATAAAGCCTGCTATACTAGATTAAAGTCCACCCTAGAGAATTCATTTTAATGTAATTCCTCTTTAGAGATTGTCTCCAAATATGGTCACACTCTAAGGTGAAGACTTCAACAGAAGAGATGGCTCAGCCCTCTGCAGGAGCCTAATGTTCGTAGAAGCACTTACTATAAAGCATTGCAGGGAATCTTCTCCAGTCCCAATTACCTCTGTTCCATGGTGACATGGTTTTCAAATGTGTCTGACTAAGCGGTGAGGAGGTAGACTAGACCTGAAAGATCACATGATGACCTGAGTCCAGGCTCTGCGTGAACCTCAAGTGCCAGATGGCCGTGCCTCCANGTCCAAGGATTCATTTCTTATTATTCTTCATAAGTATGCTGTAGCTGACTTCAGACGCACCAGAGGAGGGCGTCAGATCTTGTGGTTGTAAGCCACCATGTGGTTGCTGGGATTTGAACTCATCACCTTCGGAAGAGCAGTTGGGTGCTCTAACCCGCTGAGCCATCTCACCAGCCCACAAAAAAAGTTTTTAGTAGTAAAATATGAAAAAAATGTAAAGTATGTTCAATTGTGCTTTTTTTCTTGCGGGGGAGGACAAAGTCTCATTATATATTCCTAGGTGACCTGGAGCTCACTATATACTTTATGTATGAGTTCAGACTGGCTTTGTACTCACAGAGGTGCACCTACCTACTGCCTCTTGAACACTGAGATTAAAGGTATATGCTGCCAAACTCAGCTGTTCTCTCACTCACTCGGTAAGGTCCTCTAAAAGTTGTTCTATTAGCCTTGGAGGCCAGAAGATATCTATGTAAGCTGTTTGCTAATTTCTCATTTGGACGCTCTTCCTCTGATATTTACAGGCAAGTGCATCTTCTAGGTTTAGTGTACTGTATCTGACAGTCTGACAGTCTGGCTTTGAGTTGAGCAGTTGAGATTTACTGATGGGAAGAACAGAAAATACATAGAAGGAATGTGTGTATTTGCTTGCCAAATTGAAGAAATGTAAAGCACCAGGAAAACTATCTTTATTGGGGGATGGAGAGATAGCTTAGCTGTTAGAGCACTAACTGCCCTTGCAGAGGTCCTGAGCTCCCAGCGTCCACATCAGGCAGCTCACCACTGCCTGTGACTCCAGCTCTAGAGGATCTGATGTCCTCCTTTTGGCCTCCCAGGCCACTGTCACATACAAGGTATACATACACTCACTCACACAGGCAGGCAGACAGACAGATAAGACACATCAGTAAAAATTTAAAAACAAATCTCAAAAACAAAATACTTTTGTTCATTGTAATATCTAGAAGGAAGTAAAAATTATAGTGAGATTCTTACTGTAATTATGTTGATTGATTCATTTGTTAATTATTGGCTTGTTTATTTATCTGCCATCTTTCTGTATGTATGGTAAGCTCCAGTAAGATAGGGGCTAGCGTGCTGTGGAGTGCTGTGCTTTTACTGGGGGTGTCTCTGTGTCCTGGCCCATAGTATGGGCTATTCTTAAATTTTCAGTAGGTGCTTATTGATTTAACAGATATTTAAGATGTGAATACTATGTGCTAAGGACTATAGTTGGACTGGAGGCTGAGGAATGGACAAAACTTGAAATGTCTAGGCTCATAAACTTTAATAATATATTAATCACCTAGTCATACTGTTTTGTCCTTAGAGACTTAAGCTTCCAGGGTTTGGGTGCTGTGTGCCTCACTGGATCGAGTTGGGTCCCAGGATGGAGGGCATCTTTGAGGAAGTGATGTATGACTTACGGTCAGAAAAATGAGTATAGAAGCCATAGGCTAGTGGGGAAGGCGGTGGAGGGTAAGAGGCAAGGGTAGACAGGGCATGGCAGAGTGAGCAAAACACATTCATGGACACTTTAATCCTTTATTTTCTGTATACTATCCGGAGTACAGTTATATCTTTATGCAAGCATCTATGAAAAGATTGCTTTAGGCTGGAGATTTAAAGTGGGTCACAAAATCTCTTCAAGTTAAAATACATTTTGAAGTCCAAGAAGATAAGCTCAATTAAGGTAAGAACTAACTAAATATAAAAAGTACAGAGATTCATTAGCAAAGATACATATTGTATGAAATATCAGAAATAGTTGAAAATTGTCTTGGTTAATTTGGCAAATTTCTTTGTTTAGTAATTGAATGAATTACTCTTCATAGTACTGAACAATCACAGAATCAACTTACATAGATCTCATTCATTAAAATAGTACTCACCATCTGTGTTTTCCTAGTTTGGAAATGGTGAATATATCTCAATCATTAAGATGGCAAAATATATTGTGAATATGATTTTTGAACTGAATATAGTCTTTATATAGAGGGCTTCCTTGCTATAGGACTAATGACAAGAAATATTTCATATGCTTTAATATTGAGTAAATTGAGTGTCACTAGCATTGTTTCAGCACTTGCCTATAAAGCCATTGAAAAATCCTATCCTCAAGGGCATTAGAGACAAGAGCCTGTGCAGAGCTCTCATCTCTGTGGAGACCTGGTTTCTAGGACAGCACTTTAGATAATATGCACCTTAGCCAGTGTTCTAGTGCTGTGAAGAGATACCATAACCATAGCAACTCTTATAAAATAAAGCATTTAGTTGGAGCTTGCTTATAATTTCAGAGGTTTAGTCCATTTTCATCATGGAGGAGCAAGGCAGCAGGTGGGCAGGCATGGTACCAGAGAAGTAACTGAGAGTTCTACATCTGGATGCTCAGGCATCAGGCAGGGAGGGATACTGGGTGTGGCTTTGACTTTTGAAACCTCAAAACCCACCCCCATTGACACATATGCACCAATAAGGCCACACTTCTAATCCTTCTTAACTAATGCCTCTTCCTGAAGACCAAGCATTCAAATATATGAGCCTGGGGGGTCATTCTTATTTAAACCACTGTAGTAATTCAATTTGAACATGAGTTTCATGTCTATGTACATTGTACCAAGTAGGAATAAATTTTTTATTATATACTGACAAGTCACATTATTAAAAATATGTAGGAAAACTGGTTGTGGTGGCCTATGTCTGTGATCTCAGGCCTAGGGAGGCAGGGAGGAAGATCAGAAATTCACAGTTTTCTACAGAGCAGGTTCAAGGCTGGTCTGGACTACATAAGACTCTGTCTCAAAAACAAACCAAGAATTTAGATTGTGGTTGTGATGAAACTTTTACAACTATGGATTGATTAAGATCATTGAGTTGCCTATTTACAAGTGGCTTGTTTGTTGTTTATTTCTTGAGACTAGGTCTCATTATGTGTTCTTGGTTGGCCTGAAACTCAATATGTAGATGAGGCTGGCCTCAAACTCACAGTGATCTTCTGCCTCCCGAGTGCTATATTTTT
The DNA here is from genome assembly GCA_902729485.2 of Mus minutoides. Lineage (NCBI taxonomy): Eukaryota > Metazoa > Chordata > Mammalia > Rodentia > Muridae > Mus > Mus minutoides. Next base: position 47,982 of record LR751400.1, on the reverse strand, counting down.
AGATTTTAAAAATTTATTTAAATTTTTAAATTTAAAATTCTTATGCTTTTGCTTTTATTTTTATTTTTTACATTTAATTAATTGACTAATTTAGGGCATATGTTTTGTGTGCGTGTGTATCTGTGTGTGTGTGTGTGTGTGTGTGTGTGAGAGAGAGAGAGAGAGCGAGCAAGCGAGTGCATGCACATGCCTAAATGAGTAGGTTCCTAGACTCATGTGGTCAGGCTTGATGGCAGATACCTTAATCTGTTGAGTCATTTGGCGCCATTTCCTAAATGGGCAAATTTTATGGTATATAATTTATATTTCAACAAAGGGCCACAGACTCATTACAGCTGAGTATTATGGCAAACACCTATAATTTCAGCAATTGGGATACAGAGGCAGGAGGATCATGAGTTCAAGACTAGCCTGTGCTACATAATGAGTGAATTTCAAGCCAGTGGGGGCTACACAGAGACCTTGACTCAAAACAGAGCAATCCCTTCCCCTGTTGTGTGGGCATTTGAATTGTGTGGATGTCAGGACACCTGTGGGGGCTACCATGAGGGTCATAGGGTATTGAACTCAGGTCATGAGGTTTGGTGGCAAGTACCTTTACTCATTGAACCATCTACCCTGCTCCTGATTCATTTTAACTAAAAGATATGGGCTGGAGGTGGTGATATGCATCTTTAGTTTTAGCACCCAGGAGGCATAGGTAGGTAGATCTCTGAATTAGAGGTCAGCTTGGTGAGTGAGTTTCAAGACAGAGTTTCTACATTGTGAGACCCCATCTCAAAAGCAAACAAACACTAACAGTGGTTAAAAACCCAATGGGGATATGACACATTGGTTAAGAATACTTAGTACTCTTGCAGAGAACCTGGGCTCAGTTCCCAGTACCCACATGGCAGCAAACAACCATTCATAACTCTGGTTCCAGGGGATCTGATGCCTTCTGCCAAACACCTCTGACACTGCACCCACATGGTGCACAGATACACGTGCAGTCATAGTACTTATACACATTAAAAAAGAAAGCTCATTAAAAATAGAAACAAAAAATAGGGCTTAGATGACTCACACACCCACACTAAATAAATAAATACACACATGTCTACATACATACATAAATATATAAATAACCATAAGCAAGCAAAACCAACCAGAACTAGGACTGGAAACAGCTCATTGGAGAACATGTCCTTAGTCAGCACACACATTGCCCTAGGCTCCACCTGTGGCACAGTAAACAGAAACAAAAATCCAAACAATTCCAAACAATTCTATTTTGATATTTATAGGTCATTACTCCTTAGACTCAAGTTTCTTTAGAATATTTTCCTCAAAGCAGTAGAATTATATACAGTATAATGTCTACAAAATATAAGTGATGTAAAATGTTCTTCAAATAAAGCTTCTTAATTCATTTTATTTTTCACGGGTATCTCAGAATTATTTATTTCATCCATATGTAAGATTTTTACCAGTAAGTAGGTTCCTGGTTAATTTTTAAAGAATTTTGGGCCAGTTTTGAAAGGGCTCAGCAAGTAAAGGCAGCTGCTTCCAAGCCTGATGACCAGAGTTCCAGCTTCTGAACCCACTTTGGGGAACAACCAGCTCTTGCTGGCTGTCCTCTTAATGCACTCTAAGTAAAATGTGAAATCCGTGTTTGGCTGGGCTTAGTTTCCCATGCTATTATTAGTAGCTCTTCTAGAAGCCAGAAACTAGTTGTTAGTCTAGTTATAGTCTGTCAGCCTGGTTTGTTTGTTTGTTTGTTTGTTTGTTTTCTCCTGTCCCTTCTGTTCCCCAGGTGCCTAGCCAAGGTGCTGAATGTCTCATCCTTTTCTTGGCTCCTCTCAGCTTGTGTGACTTTTATGTGCCAGAGTTTCTTGGCTCCCTTAAGACTGATGTGAACTCTTTTCTCTTGGATGCAGATGGCTCCTCTTCTGCCATAGAGCAATGCTGAATGTGACCCATGTTTACTGTGCACGTAGCCATGTTTACTGTGCACATAGCCTATCTCTCCTTTGATGGCAGACCAGGCAGCTTGCCTCCTGCACATTCTACTTACCATTCATTTTCCTTGAGCTCCAGTTGTTTCATTAGTGAGTTCTCTGGGCACTGAGAGTAAAAGTAAAAGTTTATGGGTTGACAAGATGGCTCCAAGGGTAAAGGAGGCTTCCCCCAAGCCTGATGATCTGAATTTGATCCCTTGGCACACACACACACTACGTAAGATGTAAATAAAGTGTTAAAAATGACAACTCTAGTAATCAAGTTCCACGTCCCAGATCTACTGAGGTGGAGGACCTGCCCCAGCTCCCCTCCTACTCAGGAAGGACCATGACCCTTGGATGCTGGGTGTCCATGTCCACCTGGCTTTACATAAAAGCCACCTGGTTGGTGAAAGGGAGTTAGCCATAGTCCTCCTTTTGGAAACTGAAGAGATGGGTCTCATGATGTCAGAACCATCTTTGGAGCCATTCTTGCCTTGCTTTGAAGAACTGTATGCATTTTCACCAAATGTCTGCTTGCTCTATGGAATCTCAAAAGTTGGTATCCCCTCCCCCACAGGCTGCTGGTTTTCCTGCCAGAATAGCCGGGTCTACTCACCTATACCAATTTCTTTGCTACACAGATGCTGGGCCGCAATGGTTTTTCCAGAGTGCACCTTTCTCACAGTTTGCAGCTTGGATGGGTTGAGAAATAGTCAGTTCTTTTAAAAGTTCTGCTTCTGCTTTTTTTTTCTTTAACTTTTTTGCTAACAATTGTGCCTTTGAGTCATATTTGTCTTCTTGAATTTTACCATAATCAGCCAAGAAGAGTCATTTAGCAATGACATTTTACTTAGAAATAGCTTCATCTAAATACCCAGATCCATTATTCTTCAGTTCTACCTTCTATGAACAGTAGAATATGAACACACTTCAAAGTTTTTCCCTCTGACAAAGCTGGTCCTCTCACCATTGTCCAGTAACATGTTGCCATCTATGACTTCCTAGAATTGCCCTTGAGTCTTCTGAGAAGACTGAGCCTTTCTCTTTGGGTGTTTAGTTTCTGGGCTGTCTCTTAAATTACCTTTAAGGGTTCATTTTTGACAGTGTTGGTTTTTCCCAATATGTACCTCCAAATTTCCAGCCCCTCCGTTACCCAGTCCAATCCCAAAGCTCTCTCCACAATTTTAGGGATTTATTACAGCAGCCTCTGCTTCGTTGTCAAGTGTCTGTATGAGCTGGGGCTCTCCAGAGAAGCAAAACAGAGGTAGGGAAGTACAGAGAGGAAAGATTTATGTTAACTGGAGATCCAAACCTACCACCTGCAAGCCTGGGAACTGGCAAAGCTTCTGAGGTGGTTCCAGTGCAGGCCCAAATACAGAAGCCTGGAGGAACTAGTACTACCCGACCTGGTCCAGACCCAATCTCTCAGGCCCGGAGGTCAGCCAGAGGACACACTAGCCCTTCCTTTTTTTCTTGTTCGCTTCAGTCCTCAGCAGATTATATGGCGCTCACCCACATTGGTCTACCATTTTAAATGCTAATCTCTTCTTGAGATAGCATGTACCCAGAAATGTACCAGTTATCAGGATATTACTTATTTCAGTTGAATTGACATATCAAATTAATCATCAAAGGATCACATAGCCGGGTGTAGTGGTGCACGGAGGCAGAGGCAGGTGGATCTCTGTAAGTTTGAGGCCAGCCTGGTCTACATAGAGAGTTCCAGAACAGTCAGAGCTATGTAGAGAGGTCCTATCTCAAACAAACAAACAAACAAACAAACAAGCAAACAAACAAGCAAACAAACAACAAAAACAAAAATGACACTTCACACAAAGATAAAATAAAAAACTGGGTGCCATTGTTAGTGGTGATGGAGTGCTGCCTGAGACAGCTCCCCATTGTTGTCCATAACAGCCTGAGGGGCTCTTTTTCAGAGAGTTCTACTCATGGAACTCCTCCCCCACCTCTCTGTGCACTATGAATGCTTGTGTGCATGTGTGTATATGTGCCTATGTGGGTGGGAGATGGATGTTAGATGTCTTCCTAGATTGCTGTCCACTTTCTTTACTGAAGTAAGGTCTCTTGCTAAACCTAGATAGTCTAGCAAACCATTTTGTCCTAGGTCTATGCCTCCCAAACTTTGGGATTACAGAAGAGCCATTATACCAGCCCAGTCTTTAAAAGTTAATTGTGAGTTATGGTGTATGGAACAGCCTTGGAACATGTACCTTGACCTGAACCATATCTCCGACCCTCTGCCCAGCTTTTATGTGTGGGCCTCATGCTTGCCATCTCCCTAACTTCTTTACTTTGTAGCAGAAGCCAGTATGATGCAGAGTTAGAGTTTGTTAAGAGCAGATTTGAATAGCTTTAAACACAGGGTTAATAGAAAACAGAGGTGCTAAAGAGAATACATGACCCAGGCCTTTTTGGTGTGAGCTTCTCAAGAGAGAGTCAGGATTGAGTGTCTGTGAGATAGTCACACATTGCTTTCATGGCTTCTGAAGACATGTTTTGGAATGCTTGCTAAGGGTTATTTTCTTTTCAATAGAATGCACTTTAGATGGGGTCACAGCTGATAAGGTAAATCTTAGGTCATGGGGCTGCAGATAAGTTAGGATGTCTTTTCAATAAACAAAGGTTCAGATTTGTTTGTGAAGTTCCCAGAAAAATGTCTAGGAAAGGAGAAAGGCCACACCTGAGAGGAGAAAGGCCACACCTGAGAGTCATATAGGCTTAGGCCTTTAGGCGTGGTTCATTGCTGATTTAACATTTTCTTTTTGTATTACTGTTATTACTCTGTTTGTACACATACACCAAAACACTAAGAAGGAAAAAAAATACATAAAAGCAATTTTATCTCTGTCAGAAGCCTTCATACCAAGTGTTGGTAACTGTGCTGAAATTCTTGCTTCTCAGCTGGCTAGGAGCTTTGACCAGACTTCTTGCCCCATCCCACCCTTCTGTTTTGGAAAAGAAAGACAGTATTGAGTAGTCAAAAACTAAGATATGTGTCAGTAGTATGTCTTTGAACTAAAAGAAATGGTAGAGTTCTTCAGGGTCTATAGAGGTGTAGCTCCTGGATAGAGAGCTAACCTTGTGTGTGCAAGGCCATGGGTTCAATCCCTAGCAATATAGCAAAAAAGAAAGTTCTCCAGTCAAAACAGAAATGATTGCTCCTGGAAGTGTGGGGATAGAGGAAGGAGTGAAGGTCTGTGGGAAAAGAAGTTGCTAATGTAAATGAATTTGGCTTCGTGTGGAGTTTAAATTTAATATAGAATGAACACAGAACACTAGCAGCAACGTTACAGAACTTAACAAGAAGAAAGAGGGGGAGGGGATGGTGAAGGTGCAGCACAGGATTCTCACGGCTTCTGGTCCAGAGCTGCGCCTCCATCCTCCAGGAACTGCTGAAGACGCTTACTGTTAGGTTTAATAGGTTAAGGCTCATTTCCTACTGTATAAGGGCAAACGATAATAAAAGATTGTAAAGGCTATCAGAGTAGATAAATGAGGTAATAATAGTTAAAGACTTAATTCAAGAGAAGCTAAGAGAGTAAAAGGCATACTTGGAATGACTGACAGGAGTAAGAGAGGAAGGGATTCTAGACATACTGGTGTGGCATTTCATAACAAACCATATTTGCTATATTGCTAGGGATTGGAAAGCCAAAATTCATTTACATGCTGCTTTCAAGATAAATACCATACGTAGTCTTTATTATATGTACATAAAGGCAGAAAGTAAAGAGTTGTAACAAAGAAACTGCCACCTTTTATCCCAGCACTCAGGAGGCAGAGGCAGAGGTAAGTAGATCTCTGGAATTGTAGGCCAGCCTGGTCTACACAGTGGGAGAAGCAAGTAATAATCTCAGGGGGCACGAGTGACACGTGAACAAAGCACAATTAGCTTGACCAGGCAACTCTTTGTGGAAAAGTCTATGCACCAAGTCCCACGTAGTCCAGCAAGCACACTTGGCCAAGATGGATTCTGTCTTCTGTGTCTGACATAGCTAGGTGGTCTTTGTCTCGTCCCATGGGAGGGAGTGTGATGTCATAGTTTGTCTGATGTTCTGATCCACACCAAGAGGAAGAGGAAGGGTTGGAAAGTATGAGTCCTCGACAGCTAACTACCTGCCATTGAGAACAAAATGTTTCTTACAGTAGTAAGTTCCAGGCCAGCCTGGGCTGCACAGTGAAGACCCTGTCTCAAAGAAGGAAAAAAGTGCACGAATTAACCTAATAAAAACTGATAGAGCTGTCTTACTATCAAAGTAGGTTTAAGTCAAGAAGCATAGAAAGAGAACATTTCAAAACTTGCAGAGTGATCACGTCAGCAGAAGGGTTGGGCTGTAGCTCAGCAGCGTGGCTCTCGTGCACAAGGCCCTGGGTTAGATCTTCAGCACTGGAAAAAAGCGGTGCATCTGAGCAGCAGCCTCCGAGGGTAGGAAGAGCAATTAGTCATCTGGTTCACATTTCTTCCCTGAGATGTCAGTTTGAAATGACAGAGAAACATGCAAATGTTCCTCTTCTTAACTTCACAGAGAACAAAGGAAAGGTGAATAGATTTTTTATCTATTTTTTCCCCTTTACTAGTATATTTTCATTCTCTGAAATTACTGGTAAAATGCAGAGATCTTTCTGTAGGTATGTGAGGTATGAATGGCAGAAGCCCTTCAGGAATTTGAGACTTTGGCTGTGGTGCCTCTCATCTCCAGTCCTAGCACTTGAGAGGTGGAGGCAGGAGGAGCAGGAGTTCAAGGCCATTCTGAATTCATGGTGAATTCCAGGTCTGTGTGGGATTTGTGAAACCTTGTCTCAACAAGGTTGTCTTAATAATAATAATTTGAATCTTTGTATTTAAATCTTATGGTATATAAGAATAACTGATTTCCACCCCATCTTTGGATTACTGTGATGCAAATGTAACTTCTCTGTGTGGCTGGTCCTCATAACCACACCACTGTGTGAGTTAAGGCAGTGTTGTGCTCTGTTTCTAGGAGGGGTAACTGGCCTCAGGAGTCTAGCCTGCAGAACTAGGACATAAATGTAAGCAAGCATGTGAGAAACAGCAAATATTCCTGGTCGGCATTTCACCCTTGTTACTACAGGGTTGGTTATGTGGAGAGAGAAAGCAGGAAGAGTCTAAACAAGCAGCTAAGTGGTGCCTACGAAATAAGTAATTGCTGTACTGTTTCTTAAGCCCTCAAGCAAAATTTGAAGGACTAATGCCAAGAAATGGTAACCATTTTCTCTGTCTCTCTGCGGTTCTCACATGAGAAACTAACAAAGTAGAGGTTGGAGTCAAGTAAAAACTTTCCATAGAGGAGATGATGGTGGCAATCAGGAGAACATTGATTTTATCTATAATGTTTAAATCTTAAAAAAAAAAAAAAAAAGAAGAAGAAGAAGAAGAAGCAGCTGGGCGTGGTGGGGCACGCCTTTAATCCCAGCACTCGGGAGGCAGAGGCAGGTGGATTTCTGAGTTCGAGGCCAGCCTGGTCTACAGAGTGAGTTCCAGGACAGCCAGGGCTATTACAGAGAAACCCTGTCTTGAAAAGACACACACACACATACATACACACACACACACACACACACACACACACACACACAGAGGATATACATTGGGGCTGGAGAGACAGCATCGTAGTTAAGAGGGCTTGTTCTTTCAGAAGACCTAGGTTCATTCCCAGAACCCACATGTGGCTCATAATCCAGTTCTTGGCGTCTTTTTTTCTTTTCTGTGTCGTAAATGTGATTATGTTTTCAACTTGCCTTGGAGTGGTTTTGCCCCTTGCATTTTGTGTTGAGCCCCCCCCCCCCTCTTCTGGTTGACTGAAGCATTTCTGTTGTTCTCAGAACTGGAACTAAACTCAGAGGCCTTTTTTTTTTTTTTTTTTTTTTGATTTTTCGAGACAGGGTTTCGCTGTATAGCCCTGGCTGTCCTGGAACTCACTTTGTAGACCAGGCTGGCCTCGAACTCAGAAATCCACCCGCCTCTGCCTCCCGAGTGCAGGGATTAAAGACGTGCACCACCACGCCCGGCCGAGGCCATTCATTTTTAAGAACATGCTCTGAACTGTTACCCTCTTCCCCTCCCTCTCCTCTTTCTCCTCTTCATTTATACTATTTTATGTATGTGGGTGTTTTGTTTGTGGATATGGTGGATATGTTTATGCACCATCTGCATGCCTGGTGCCTGAGGAGGCCAGAAGAGGGTGTTGGGTCCCCTAGAATTAGAGTTACAGATGGTTATGAGCCACTATATGTGTGCTGGGAAGCAAAACCATGCCCTCTGGAAGAGCAGCCAGTCCTGTTAACCACTGAGCCATCTCCCCAGCACCAACGCTTCCCTCTTCTGTCCCAGTTCCTTGTGCCCCTTTCTACCTCACTTCTGCTTTCCCTCTTATCAGTAAACACTCAAATTAACTTCTGCCTTAATTCTGCTCTTGCTTTTGTATAAATGAATCTACATATGTTTATGATCTTATTACTCCTTCCTTCTTTTCTCTTAAAGATTTATTTATGTATATGAGTACACTGTAGCTATACTGAGGGTTGTGAGCCTTCATGGGTTTGTTGGGAATTAAATTTTAGATCTTTTGCTTGCTCAACCCCACTTGCTCAGTCCCTGCTTGCTATGGACCAAAGATTTATTTATTATTATAAATAAGTACACTGTAGCTGTCTTAAGACACACCAGAAGAGGGTGTCAGATCTCATTATGGGTAGTTTTGAGCCACCATGTGGTTGCTGGGATTTGAACTCAGAACCTTCAAAAGAACAGTCAGTGCTCTTACCCGTTAAGCCATCTCACTAGCTCTACTTCTTCTTTCTTATAGAGGTATGTTAGATTCAATATCTCTTTCTTGTCTCTGGAGGGGGGTATGCTATGTCCCCAGTAGATGCTTGAAATAGCACATAGTACTATATCTCATGTGCACAGGTATGTGTTGTTAACTTTGGTGAGAAATCAGAATTTTATTTCTTTAAAAAGAACTATTATAGGAAGGGTTTCATGTTAATTCCAGGTATGGGATGGGGCTGCTTTGGCCTCCGTTGCAGCTGTCTATGGTTTGCCTCTCACTCTAGCAGAGACGTGGTTTTGTCGGCTAAGCTGGTTGTGTGACTTTTGGAATTCTGGAAATGTTTCAGAGGTTATATGAACATCGGGGCTCTAATAGGCAGGATTGGTGGTGGTTGTTTGGTGGGCCTGGAAGGAGTGTTTAAGGTTTGTTAGTCGTGCTCAGAGAAGAAACAAAAGGAAAGAAATTAGATCCAAAGATTGCTATCGCTCTCTTTACCTCTGTCTTTCTTTATCTCCTAGTGATGGGTGGGATAGATAAAGTGTAGGCAAAGAAGAGCCCACCAAGTAGCAAAGAGCAGCAACAGTCAACAGTAACATTTTGGTCAACAGTAAGATGCCACAGTGGTCCAGTAGAGCATGTATGACCTACTCGCATGATAGCTGTCTTAGTCTGGAAGTTCATCCTAAATGTTCATCCTAAATGTTCACATGAAATCACTTAACAGCACACTTCTCAGAACATATCCCCATCATAAACAGTTCATGGCTGTACTGTATTTTTTTTTCTGATTATAATACCTTGATAAGTTTTAATTTTCACATTGGGCTTAATAAGAGATTGACAGTAGTGAGATGAAGTCAGACAAATGGCAGCAGTACTGTAACAGCATTGGGGTACTGTGTGTGGCTACTTGGACTGTGCGGATACTGTGCTAGCCTGTCTGATAGTACAGCTGAGTACTACAGGACTCAGGGCAGTATTACCATTAGGGCAGGTAACATACATAGCATGGATACATTGAACAAAGGCGGGGTTTGGTGGTGCACAGTGTAATGTCATGTGACTTCATTATACTAGTAAGAGTGGCATGTAGTTAGTTTATTTGTTTTTGAAGTGCTAGGGATGGAGCCTGGGACTTTTCACTTGCTGGGCAATTGTCTGCCACTGAGCTATATTCCAGCTTTTTTCTACTTTTTATTTTAAATTTTATTTATTATTTTATTTGTGTGTGATGTGTTTGATTTGTGTGTGTGTAAGTATGTACACACACACAGGATGTGTGTAAGTTAGAAGCCAACATTCCTTTTTCCACCATGGAGTCTTGGAATCAAACTCAGATTGTCAGACTTTTGTGGCAAATGCTTTTACCCATTGAGCCACCTCACTGGTCCTTACTTAATTAAAAAAAAGATTTATACTATTTTTATTTTATATGTGCATCTTGCCTGCATGTATCTCTCTGTTCATTGTGTGCTTGCAACACCCGAAAGAACAGAATAGGTACTAGACATTCCAAGAACAAGTTCTCAGTACAAAGGAGATTTATTTGGCCCAAAGAGACAAAGGGCAGGGAATAAAAGACAAAGATAGAAGATACAGGATGAAGGAGAATGGGGTGGGAACAAGGGAGAGGGGGAAAGATATTTGTCTAGGAGGGACAAAGGATTGCCTCTGGATAGAGAAGAGACAGCCAATATGGCCCATAGGCATAATGGCAGTATATAAAGGGAAAATGCGGAATCCGGTGTTAGGATGAGTGGGTTAATTTTGATTGGGCATATTAAGTACCACAAAGAGGGCTTTTGATTCCTGGACTTCAGTTCTTTGATAGCTGTACCTTGGTAGTGTCCAGTGTCCAGGGGGAGGAAGTGGCCAAATAAGGGATTAGACCTTGGTGGGTCGCTTTAGGAATGTAACTTAAGAGTTTAGCAAAACAGAGGGAATGGAGGAGAAGGTAAAAGAAAAAACCTGTTTGCCATGCTCTGGCCTGCTAGAGCCCCTTCAGTGCCATGAGGCCAGAAGCAGGCTTAGATCACTTGAAACTGGAGTTGTAGATGGACATTATCTGCCATGCAGATGTTATTAGTAACTGGGTCTCTACAAGAGCAGTAAGTGTTCTTAACTGCTGAGCCATCTCTCCAGTCCCCTGGTGCCTTCCTTTGCTGAGATGTCAGGCTGGTCTTGACCTCCCAATCCGCCTGCCTTAGCTTCTTGAGCCACTGGAATCACAGACCACCCCCATGCCTACCTTGTTGACCTATGATTGAAAACCTTCTAATTGTTTAGTTCTGACATTTCCCATTTGGTGCTTTTAGACCAGAGTTGACCACAGGAGACTAAAACAACAGAAAGTAAAGCTACTGGTGAAAAGGGACTATTGTGCTTTTTGGTGCTTTGGTACCAAAAATAAAATACATCTTAAATTATCATAATGTGTTGCTTAATAACTGGGATGTTTCATAAGCAGGTTATAAAGTGACTTCATCATTGTAGGACTATTATTAAGAGATCAGCCTTTTGATATAAATCAAATCACTTGACAAAGCCCCCTAATTTAGGCCAGAGTTTTGATAAATAGGACATAAAAATGTGATGTATGCGGTGTTGCCAATGTAATCTTGATGTGATGTTTTATAGAAAACTTATTAACTTTTGTTTCATTTTGTTTAGATTATTTTGTTTTATGTGTGTGTGTTTGCCTGCGTGTGTGTGTGTGTGTGTGTGTGTTTGTGTGTGCGTGTGCGTGTGTGTGCATGCGCCAGATGTGTACCTAGTGCCTGTGGAAGTCAGAAGGGGTCTGAGATCCCCAGCAACTAGAGTTACAGACAAAGCTATGATGTGGGTGCTGGGAACTGAACCCAAATCTTCTGCAAGAGAAGCAGGTGTATGAATAACTTTAAAATGATGGTAGATAGGATTGATGACGCAGCTCAGTAGGTGGGTAGAGCCCTGGACTCAGACCCATCCCCCAGATAGTGGTTCTCAACCTTCCTAATGCTGAGACTCCTTAATACAGTTAGTTCCTCGTGTTGTGGTGACCTACAACCATAATATTATTTTCATTGCTACTTTAAAATTGTAATTTTGCTACTGTTATGAGTCGTAATGTAAATATTTTTGGAGATAGAGGTTTGCCAAAGGAGTCTCAACCCATATGTTGAGAATCATTGCCCCAAAGCAGATACTCCATGATAAATCAGTGGCAAATGTAATACATTGTGTATATTCAATTAAGTTTTGCATTCTGAATATAGTTGTATATTATACTTTTATACTGTCGGCAACATAGTAAGTTTGTTTATACCAGAATTCCTTATTACTACAAACATGGTTAGATCAAATCAAAATGCATGGCACACTGAGCTGTACCATTATATCACTAGGTGGTGGGAATCTCCCTGTTCCATTATGATTTTATAGAACCATGTCACTGGATGCATCTTACAGTGTAGCACAGCTGTATCATACATAGTAGCATACCCACGCTTTTCACTTATCACATGCACAAATCATCTTATCATAAAATACTGTTACTTTTTATAGGCATCATAAGTTGTTTTTCCAGTTTTGTCCATTGGTATCCTGTCAGCACGGCAGTTTGAGAGTTCTTGTTTCCCCATAGTCTAGCCACAAGTGTTTGCTCTATAATTTACATTGCTCTGAGTGAGACTGGACATCTTGTGTTTAAGGACTTTTAGTCTTTATTGTGCATTTTACATTTTGTTACTGTTGGGCCCTGAACCCCAGGCCAGCAGCACTCTATGAACACCATCCATTTATTCGAATTTTCTCTTTCAGATCTTCCATGGTGGCTTATTTTAATTCGGCAGAAAGCGTTGGTAGGCAAACTCCCAGGAGACCATGAGGTCTGTAAAGTCACCAAGATTGCTGTATTGTCACTTTCTGAAATGGAACCTCAGGAGCTTGAGCTAGAGGTAAGGTGACATCAAGGGGACTGTCACAAAGACGTTTGATAGCAGACGTGTAATTTGTGTCTTCAAACCTTGCAGCAGACCCTTCACGACCCATGAATCGCAGTGTATAAGACAGAAGCCGAGCTGCTTTAAGGATTGAGGGAAAGATATCTTTAAATAACATGAAAATGAGGCCTCCTTCATGGTGTGCACATGTGTGTGGAAGAGGGGAGTGTATGACTGTGCACACAGATGCTCTGAAAGTGCTAGCATGTGAACATATGGACGACAGGTCAACATCAGATATCATCCTCTACCACTTACTTTCCTTGTTTTCATTTGGGGGTGAGGTATAGAGGGATTGAGACAGGGTCTCAGTGTGTATCCCCAACTCAGTGTGTACCCTGGAACTCCCTACATAGACCAGACTTGAACTCACAGAGGTGCCTCTGCCATCTGAGTGCTTGGATTAAAGGCATGTGCTACCATGACCAGCTTAGCACTTGTTTTCTTGAGATAGTTTTTCACTGAACCTGGTGCTCACAGGTCTGCTAGACTGTTGTGTGGCCCCACGTTGTAGGGATCTGCCTTTTCTATCTTCTGGTGGCGGGCTTACAGGCACATGCCTCCATCCATGGCTTCCTTCATGGGCGCTGAGGATCCAAAGGTTCGTCACCCAGCCACCTGCCCAGCATAACTGAATAGTTTTAGAATGATCAGGTTGTTTGAACTATAGTGTTTATTAAGGTCACCAAAGATTATGCTTCATGTTAGGAATGGAATATATGTTGTGACCTGTGCAAATTAGGGGAAAGGGTAACACTTCTGTTGCTGTCCTAAAACACCATGACCAAGGCAACTGAAAGAGTTTATTTGGACTTACGGTCCCAGGGGGATAAGACTCCATCATGGCAGTGAGTGGCAAACAGTGTTGGCTTGAACAGCCGCTCAGAGCTCTTTAAACCACCACATGAACCAGAGCGTAACCCTGGGATGGCATAGATTTGAAACCTCAAAGCCTGCCCAGCCACATAGCCCAACCCTCCCCAAAACACCACCACCAGCTGGGATCAAGTATTCAAATGCCGGAGCTTATTGAGGATCAAACGATCCTCATTCAAACCCCTGCAGAACTATAGAGAAAGTATCTCCATCCCCTGGGGGGGAGTATTTTAGGAACGATTACCAGGCCCCTTTCCCTTTTACTTTTAATTTATATCACAGTAAAGGAACTTTGCAGCAGTGAGTAGCAGGAGAGGCAAGGATAGGTATGCTGATAATCATAAACTTTCTTCTAATCTGATATTAATTTAAATCTGTCATCCCCTCCTTTCCTTCTGGTCATGTAAATGTAATTAAAAGGAGCTTTCCCTCTTAACTCCTGTTGTCTTTCATGGGAGTACACATAAGCACTGTGTTAGGTGAAGCTGGGGAGGCTGGAGCGTGTCTCCCACTGCACCATGCCCCTCTGATTTGAAGCCCGTTTACTGTTCTGTAAACAGTCCCACCACTGTCATCCTTCCCAGCAGAGAGCTCCTGCTGTTTGTCAGGTCAGCCTCCTGTTTGCTGCAGCCCACTTCTCTTCTGTAATTGGAGCAGAAATGATTTTATTGCAGATTTTAATATTAGAATTTAACTTTTTCAGTTGTGTTGAGGTGGGTGTGGCTTATTGGCCTGCCAGTTTACTTGTGGAGGCATTTATCAGTACTTTATTCCTTATTATTGTCAAATAATATTTCACTGTGTGAGTGTGCTTTTTTAGTTTAACTTCCCTTCAGTGATGAACATTAGCCAGGCGTGGTGACGCATGCCTTTAATCCCAGCACTTGGGAGGCAGAGGCAGGCGGATTTCTGAGTTTGAGGCCAGCCTGGTCTACAAAGTGAGTTCCAGGACAGCCAGGGCTACACAGAGAAACCCTGTCTCAAAAAAAACCAACCAACCAACCAACCAACAAACAAACAACAACAACAAAACAGTTGATGAACATTTGAATTGCTTCCATTTTTATACTATTATGCATAGTGCTGTGGTAAACAGTTTGTATCATGCAAGCTTTTGGTATACATAGGTTTTCATTTCCCTGAAGTAGGTCATTTTGGTAATTCTGCTTAACTTTTTTGAGAATTGCCACACTGTTTTCCAATATAGCATATCATTTGAAAAATATATATGTATATAGCTATGGTGGAACTTTAGGGCTCAAAAAATGAGAAGACATGCATTATGCATTTTGAAAAATACCCTTAAAGTGTCAAGGGCTTCTGTCCCCGCCTGCAGAGCACATGTGCTGTCTCTCATTGCTGTAATAGAGAACAGCACCGGTTTCCACTTTCCCATCAGAAAGCTGTTTAAAATTTTATCTCAGAATGGATATAGATAACAAAATTGAAAGTAAAACCATTTGTTTTCCTTTTCTTCTGCAACATCAGCTTTTAATCTTGGTTGTGGAATACAACTTGTAAGAGGAATAAAAAAAAAAAAACTGCCGGAGTTTATGGTAGTGAAATTTTTTAAAGAATAATCTAAACTGTAATAAGGGCCTATCATACACTTTAGAGAACTTACAGTCCACTGGAAAGGGAAGACGATCCAAGTGTCAACATCCAAAGATAATGTCTAAACAAAATAGTTTATGACTGGAAGGGTCCCCAAGAAATCATTTTCTTATCACTATTTTTTGACAGGGCTGACTTTTAGCTCAGTAATTATATAGAAGATTCTAGAATATTCATTAGTGTGACCTTTGGGTTAAGGTAGTTCAGTGAGTTTATGCTTTGTTCCATAGATCTGTAATTCTTATCTAAATGTTTTTATCCATATTTTTTACAGTTCTGTTTTTAGTTGGTTTTGTGCACACAGACTTGCATGTAATATCAAAGATGTATTGGGGAAAAGTGTATTAGCCAGACACGGTGGCACACACCTTTAATCCCAGCACTTGAGAGGCAGGGGCAGGTGGATCTCTATGAGTTCAAGTCCAGCTTAATCTATAGAGCAAGTAACAGACAAGCCAGGGCTACACAGGGAGTGAGCGAGTCTGTCTGTCACCACTACCCTCAGAACACACGCACATGCACACACGCACACTTGCATGCGTGTGCATGTGCAGAGTATATTAGTTGTTATTCTATTGCTGTGATAAAATACTATAAGTGAAACAAATTAGAAAAGGTCTGATAGTGGCTCTGGTTTCTGAGCCATAGTCCATCATGTCGGGGCAAGTATACCAACAGACAGGGAAAACATCTCAGCGGATACAAGGAAGCTGACTGATCTCATTTCATCCCCACCCAGGAGAGTGAGGAGGGAAGAGAGAGAGAGCAGGGATGGGACAAGGCTGTAAAACTGCAAGGCCCACCCCAGTGGCATACTTCAGCTAGTAGTCTCACCTCCAAGAGCTTCCAGAACCTTCCGAAGCAGTGCCACCAACTGGGGACTAAGTTCAAACACATGAACTAATGGAGGGCATTTCTCTTTCAGAACATATCAGAAAGTTTATTCCATATAGTTATCTATGCCCCAACTGAGGCGACAGCCTTATCCCACAAGACATTAATATTTCCTGAAGAATCAGATGAGTATTTATACTGAGTACTCAATAAATAAATATTTGTGATAAATAGTAAATGATGGGTGTCATGTATTCTCATGACATAGCTTATACATGTACTCTTTTTAATTGAGAATTTTTTTTTTTTTTTTTTTTTTTTTTGGTTTTTCGAGACAGGGTTTCTCTGTATAGCCCTGGCTGTCCTGGAACTCACTTTGTAGACCAGGCTGGCCTCGAACTCAGAAATTCGCCTGCCTCTGCCTCCCGAGTGCTGGGATTAAAGGCGTGCACCACCACGCCCGGCCCTGAGAATTTTTATGTGTACGGTTGTTTGGCCTGCTTGTACTCTGTGTTCCATATGAATGTATGGTACCCTTGGTGACTGGAAGAAGGTGTTGGATCCTCTGGGACTGGAGTATCCAACAGCCATGTAGGTGCTTGGAATTAAATCTGGGTCCTTAGGAAATGCTCTTAATGGCTGAATCATTTCTTCAGTCCCTATGAAATGAATTTTTAATAAATTTCAAAAATAAATGTTCAGCTCTCAGTTCTTTGGATTTTCTGATCAGAAGCTAAAGGAGAGTGGGCCCAAGTAAACTCCCCTCCAAGCTGAGATAAAAGCAAATGAAGGAAATAAAAACAAAGACAGTTGTCTTAGTAACTGTTCTGTTGACCTGTTGATCACCGTGAGCAAGGCAGCTTATAAAATAAAACATTTAATTGTCTCACTAGCTATCATCTTTAGAACTGTCTGTCCCCTGTCCTGCCTCAATACATCCATATTCATGTTTCCTTCCTCCTTCCTTTGACAGTTGGAATTCTATTTTCTGATTTCATTATTGTATGTAAAGACAGGAGGAGAGCCTGTTGAGACGTCCAGCTTTTAAGATTCCCAGTAGAGCGGACTCAGGGAGGAATTTTCTCAACCAAAGCACTCAGGTAGTTAGCACAAACAAATATTTAATACAGATGTTTGTAATGACCTTGAGGCATAGCAGATGTGTATTTTACAATATTTTATTCTTTTTTTTTTTTTTTTGGTTTCAAGACAGGATTTCTCTGTGTAGCCCTGGCTGTCCTAGAACTCACTTTGTAGACCAGGCTGGCCTTGAACTCAGATCCGCCTGCCTCTGCCTCCCATGTGCTGGGATTAAAGGTGTGTGCCACCACTGCCTGGCTGCAATATTTTATTCTTAGGTGCCAGTTTTCAAAGCATTTATAACCTCAACCAGAACAGAGCATTGTATCCTTTGAACATGTTAAATAAGAGTAAACCTGAACCTGGGTTTTCTGCCTTTAACCCTAAGTATGTCTTGCCTGTTTGTGAATTATTTGTAGTGTAGCTTATTGAAACCATAGCTATATTCTGCCTACTTAGTCATTTCACTAATTCTTTTTGTTTTGTTTTGTTTTGTTTTGTTTGTTTTTTTGAGACAGAGTTTCTCTGTATAGCCCTGGCTATCCTGGAACTCACTCTGTAGACCAGGCTGGCCTCAAATCCTGCCTCTGCCTCCCGAGTGCTGGGATTAAAGGCGTGCGCCACCACCGCCTGGCCATTTCACTAATTCTTAGGGTCTACTTTGAACCCAAATGCCCAAGCAGTAGCGTTCACTTCTGTACTCACACTTGAACATCTTAAACAGATAATAATTAATAATGAATCATCCTTTTAAAAAATTATTTAGCTCTGTAAGAAGCATCATTTTGGAATTAACAAGCCTGAGAAGATTATACCATCTCCTGATGACTCCAAGTTTCTACTGAAGACATTTACGAATATCAAATCCAATGTGTCTGCTCCCAACAAAAAGAAAGTAAGACTTTGATTGACGTGGGCTTTGAATCCATCATTGATTAGCCATAAGTTGAGGGTAAATAAATCCATCTGGAAGCTTTTTTTTTTTTTTCTTTCGTGTATCAGAAGACTGTCCTGTGTTTTGGGGATTGTCCTAACTTGAAGTCTTGCATTATCTATTAACTTTTCGTCTGACTCCTGACTTACAAATTGACTTCTTACAGGTTAAAGAAAGTAAAGAAAAGGAGAAACTGGAGAGGCGTTTGCTTGAGGAGTTGCTGAAGATGTTCATGGACTCAGAGTCCTTCTACTATAGCTTGACCTATGACCTGACCAACTCGGTGCAGAGGCAGAGCACTGGGGAGAGGGATGGCCGTCCCCTGTGGCAGAAGGTATACCCACAAGGCAGAGCCGTGATGGCTCCTGACCAGTGCCTGTTTGCCTTTTGTAGGAAATTAAAGTGTTCCTGAGCTGATCTTTTCCTCTACCTTTCTAGGTTGATGACCGATTTTTCTGGAATAAGTACATGATCCAAGATCTCACTGAGATTGGTGTGAGTAGATGCTTCTAAAACATGATAGTTGCAATTGTTACACAAAGGTCGCTTTATTAGGGTGAATTCTGAGATTTTATTAGGAGCTTCTCCCTCAGAGGAGACTCATTTAACTAAGGAGATGATGGTGTTGCCTTCAAGTAGTTTATATCCCAAGCCAGTCTCCTCAGCATTCTTTTCGATGAATGTGATGTCATACACCTGTAAGAGATGTGGTGTCACAAGTGTCAGCTCCTCTGGGCTCTGTAAGTATGTTCAACTCCATCCTAGGCTATATAGCAAGATCCACCTTCAGAAACAACAGAAGTGGGGCAGTGGTAAGCAGTACTAAGTACTGTGAGTACTGTAAGCAGTACTAAGTACTGTGAGTACTATAAGCAGTACTAAGTACTGTGAGTACTGTAAGCAGTACTAAGTACTGTGAGTACTGTAAGCAGTACTAAGTACTGTGAGTACTGTAAGCAGTAAGCACGCCCAAGGAACCAATAATGTCCAGAGAGTTCCTGTAAAGGTGACTTTTTTTTTTTCATCCGTTGGGAATGCAGAAGCCTAGTTTTCTGTAATGACCATTTTAGTTTATCTTCTGGGGTTTGGAACAGATGCACCTTTAAGGCTTGACCAGTATTGCAGTGGTTGCAAACTGCAGGGTGTGGTGGCATGACTGCATGGAGTTCTCTCTTGTATTTATTGGTGTGTGTGTGCACGCTTGGGAGTGTGTGTGTGTGTGTGTGTGTGTGTGTGTGTGTGTGTGTGTGTGTGAATAGGTCAGAGGACAACATTTGGAGTTGGGTCTCTTCCCTGTGGCATGCAGGGATTGAAGTCGGGTTGTCAATCTTTCTTGGCAGCTGCTTTTGCCCTCTGAGCCATCTCGCCTATCCCTGAAGGGATGGTTACTTTCTTCTTATTCTTTGTCAGAAGTACTTGAGTACAGTGACTTTTTGTCACTGCAATGGGCAGATTGAGTGGAGAAGAGTTTATTATGGCTGGTGATTTCAATACATCATCATGTGGGGGAAAGCATCTTGCCATGGTGGGCCAGGCAGTAGGGAGACAGAGATATGGATGTTCACTTCCCCTTTATGCTGTCTGGGCCTCAGACGGTGGGATGATACCACCCATGTCTGTCTTTTTCTTTGCAGTTCTAGAAACAGACACAAAGATGCACCCAGAGGTCTGACTCTTCATCTAGGTGATTCTGAGTCCAGTCAAGTTGACTGAAGATTAGCCATCAGATCCTATTACGCATGTTGGAGAATTAGACACTGAACCTGGGACAAAAGTAATGGAATGGGGTTGTCTGTTAGTTTCCTTAGCCTTTCAGCTATTTTCCTTTCCCCATTTCCCCTTTACTGATGGTTCACAGCAGTTACTGAAACCTTAACTAGTACATCCTCAGCCAGCCACCTACTGTGAAGTTGAGGCATAGGTCATTCTTAGCTTTCTGACACTGATTATGCAGTGACCCTCAATCTCAGTGACGGGAGACAGATAAGGACGTTGATAATGGGTATTTGTTTTTATGATGACAATGTGGGATTCCGGCGTTTGGTGAGCTTTGTCAGACACTTCCACATTACTGTGTAAAGCTAATGACTTGGGATAAAGATGGCATTTGGCAACATGTTTTTATGTTCTTGTCAAGAATCTTGCATTTATTGCTAGAACAAAAGTATAAGTAGTGAGAATAGTAGTAAAATGAAGACTGTAGGCCAAGCCTTTACCTCATCGTTGCCATCGCCATCCTTCTGAAGGTCCGAGTTACAGAGAAAGAACACCAAGTGAGACTAAGCCCTGAAATGAGTGGGACCCCCAGTGCACAGCACAGAGGACAGGTGGATTTGGAACTGATNATTTATTGCTAGAACAAAAGTATAAGTAGTGAGAATAGTAGTAAAATGAAGACTGTAGGCCAAGCCTTTACCTCATCGTTGCCATCGCCATCCTTCTGAAGGTCCGAGTTACAGAGAAAGAACACCAAGTGAGACTAAGCCCTGAAATGAGTGGGACCCCCAGTGCACAGCACAGAGGACAGGTGGATTTGGAACTGATGTGGAAGAGGCGTGTGATAGCACACATCTGTAATACCACACTCCAGAAGTTGAGCCAGGACAACCTGGGCCACACAGGAAGACCCTGTCTCAACGCAAAGTGTGTGAGTGTGTGTGTGTGTGTGTGTGTGTGTGTGTGTAGATGTCAGAAGGCAACTTCAGATGTCATTTCTCAGGTACCTGGTTTATGTAGAGACAAGTCCTCTCACTGGCCTGGCGCTCACCAAGTAGGCTAGGCTAGGCAAGCCATGAGCCCCAAGGATCCACCTCCCCAGCACTAGGTCACAAAGCATGTGTCTCATGCCTGGCTTGACAATAACACAGAAGTACTCTAGACTGAGCTCTCAGTCTTAATCTACTGGTTTTGAGACAGGATCTGATGTAGTCCAGTCCATTTTCAAACTTAATATGTAGCTAAGGATGACACTGAACTTCCTACCATGTTTCTTTTCAAAGTGCTTGGTTTAAATTCTTAATGTGTTTAGTTTAGAAGAACAGAAGAATCTCTGAACAGGGCTCTCCTAATTAGTTAGATGACATTTTAAAATGAGACATTTATGGAAATCCCCTCTGCTGTTCATTTACTATTTGAATTTTCGGCTGGTGAAGAAAGTGTTTCTCTAAAGCAGGCTGTGAAGTGAAGTTGGGCCGAGGCAGAGCTCAGCTGCAGAATGCTTCCATGGCAGCCCTGCAAATGACAGCAACAGAACTGGGCATGCTAGTGTGTGCCTGCCACCAAGCCTGTCTGATCTGCAAAGTGAAGCTCTGCCCAAAGAAAAAGGGGTCTAGAGAGATGGTTCAGCAGGTACAAGTATCGGGTGCTCCTGGAGAGGGTCTGGGTTTGGTTCTCAGCACCATCTCCAGTAACCCCAGTTTCTGGGGATCTGACACCCTCTTCTGGCCTTCCCAGGCACCTAGTGCACATACAGACAAGCAGGCACATCCACATAATAAGTGGGTTTCTTTCTTTATTATTTTTGAGTAGTGAACTGTTTTGTAATGGATGATCGGGACTGATTGCTTTGTTAGAGGCTAATGCAAGTGAACTTTGGAACTCAGCTTTAAAGCTTTGCCTTCCCATACCCAAAGGAACAGCTATCAGAGCTCCGTGGTTAACTACTCTTTGGCAGGCAGTGTGCTTTACTTTACACATACTTAGGAGGCCCTAGTAGTCCCATTTCACAGAGGAGGACATTGAGACATAGTGAGAGAAGTGAGCCAGCCACTCTGTCCGATGGTGGAGTTTGAGTTTGTGTGGAACAGCCTGGTGCTTGGGCTGTGTTCCCTGTCAGTCAGGAGAAAGTCATTTTAAAGGAAAGGGAAGGCCTCATCCTCTCCTGACGTCCTGTAAGTAGAACATGAGGTTGAGAAAGGGCCTGTGCTTGTGGCAGGCTGACTGTAGGCTGTACTCAGTTATTTGGATTTAAGTAAGTAACAGTGCTGTGCAGAATTTAAACAACCATGTTTGTTCCCATCCTAGACTCCAGATGTGGACTTCTGGATCATCCCCATTATCCAGGGGTTTGTGCAGATCGAAGAACTTGTGGTTAATTACAACGAGTCCTCGGATGATGACAAGAGCAGCCCAGAGACGCCCCCTCAGGACTCCACTTGTGTAGATGACATTCACCCACGATTTCTAGTGGCTCTTATATCTCGAAGAAGTAGGCACAGAGCAGGTAAGTAAGAGCATGCAAATGAAATGCAGGCGGGAGTGGAGGAGCTGCAGATGTGCGGAAATGCAAATGACGATCATGGCCTTGAAAGCACAGTTAGCTAGCTCCAAACTGCAAAGCCTGGGATACAATTAGAGACAGATTTCTGCAGTGGAGGAACTGGGCAGACTTAGCAAGTCAGACATAGCAGGCTGCATGCACATAGACGATAAGGAAGTCACTTGGGATGTGTCTGAGGACAGTGTTCCAACTAAAAGCCTGTGTCACAGTGATAAATCCTTTCAGAGCGCTAACTAGCCCCTTTGGGAAAACCGTTGCCTTTCATTCAGAGGATTCAACTTAGCAGTGCTGGGTACAGCTGTGGTCTTGGCATGTTGTTGTTGTTGTTGTTTACTTCATGGTGTGTAGGCTTCCCAGGTTTTCCTGTAGATAGGTAATTAGGAAGCACAATCTAATCAGACAGTTTTGTTGAGAGTTTTGCTATTGTAGCCCAGGCTGGCCTTGAACTTGCAATTCTCTTGCCACAGCCTGCAGAACATTGAAATATTAAGTGTGTGTTCCAGTACCAAGCCATGCTGAACATGTTTTTTATGACTGTTACTGCATTCTGTTTAATTTTCTTTCAGGAATGCGGTATAAACGAAGAGGAGTGGATAAAAATGGAAATGTTGCGAATTATGTGGAGACTGAGCAGTTAATTCATGTTCATAATCATACCCTGTCATTTATTCAAACTCGAGGCTCTGTGCCGGTCTTTTGGAGCCAGGTTGGGTACCGCTATAATCCAAGACCTCGGCTAGACAAAAGTAAGCATGTCAGTTATGTGGTTTGCAAGTGAAGATTTCGATGAGAATTTTTAAATAAAAAAATCAGGTGCCAGATAGGTATGAATTTGTCTCATTTAAAACAATAACTCTCAGGGCTGGGATGTGACTTTGAGGTATGGTTTCCTGACCAGCCTGCTAGAAGCCCTGTTCAATCCCTGTACTAAAAACCACACAGCAAAGCCACGCCTCCCACTGTGACCAAGGTGAGGTAGTAGCCTCAGGACCAGGTCCTTTCCTGTATGTTGCAGTTTCTCTGCAGGCTGATAAAGCACCTCACTTCTCAGAGTCTGAACTGCTTGCTTTGAAGCGTATCTTCTAGAACATTTAACCCTGGGAAAGAATGAATATAGCCCGTGTCTGTAGAAGCAGGAGCGTATTAACTAGACAGCAATGCACAGAAAATCAGTGAGAGATAGGGTTGTTTTTTTTGTGTGTGTGAAACATTTAAGATTTATTTTCTTAGAATATTTTAACTTTAGTATCAAACTATCATTTTCATTTTTTTATTATAAGTCACATGAAACCTTTACTGAAAGGTAGGGTGTGTGTGAGTGTATGTGCATGTATGCATGTGTGTGCCTGTGTGTGCATTTATTTTTTTGTTTTATTTTATTTTTTTGGTTTTTGAGACAGGGTTTCTCTGTATAGCCCTGGCTGTCCTGGAACTCACTTTTTAGACCAGGCTGGCCTCGAACTCAGAAATCCGTCTGCCTCTGCCTCCCGAGTGCTGGGATTAAAGGTGTATGCCACCATGCCTGGCTTTGTGTGTGCATTGTACATTTATAATTTCATAGTTAGTACTTTCAGATATATTTTAGCTCAGTCTAGTTGGAAAAAAGAAATCTTAATTTAAAATGATGGTTAGACAATCTTACATTTAAATTGTTAATGAATCATTAAAAAGTAAGAATGGGCCCTGCTGGGGCTGGTGAGATGGCTCAGTGGGTAAGAGCACCGGACTGCTCTTCAGAAGGTGATAAGTTCAAATCCCAGCATCCACATGGTGGCTCACAACCATCCATAACGAGATCTGGCGCCCTCTTCTGGAGTGTCTGAAGACAGCTACAGTGTACTTACATATAATAAATAAAATAAATCTTTAAAAAAAAAAAAAAAAGAATGGGCCCTGCTGTGGTAGTGCATTCCCTTGATCTAGCACTCAGGAGGCAGAGGCCAGTGGATCTCTGGTCTACAGGGTGAGCCCTGGGACAGCCAGTGCAATACAGAGAAACCCTGTCTTGAAAAATAAATAAGAAAGTAAGAATAAAGATGAAGTAGGTGGGGCTGGAGAGGTGGTTCAGTGGTTAAGAACACTGACTGCTCTTCCAGAGGTCTTGAGTTCAATTCCCAGCAACCACATGGTGACTCACAACCATCAGTAATGGGATCTGATGCCCTCTTCTGGTGTGTCTGAAGACAGCTACAATGTACTCACATACATGAAATAAATAAATCTTTAAAAAAAAAAAGATGATAGTGTAGGCACGTGTCTGTGTCAGCACAGGAAGGAGAAATGGATTTTGTATTGCTTCTTTGCAGGTGAGAAGGAAACGGTTGACTGTTTCTGTGCCCATTTTGAAGAACAACTGAAAATTTACAAAAAACAGGTGGGCTTTAGTATGTAGTAAAAACAATTTCCTTACATGCAGAATTCCATGAATAAAAAACATGCACTGTTCATAGTTAAACAGCCACTTTTAGCGTGAAGATTAAACATGAGTAAGCTAAGAATACTCTCGAGTCAGCTGCTTTAACTATTTGGAGAAAATGGAGTAGATGCTGGCAGTTGTTACAGACTAGGATAGGCCTCTCAGGACCTCGTGTGCTCACACTTGGAGTCCAGTCAAATGAGGCAGAGCGGACTGAAAACCTCTCAGTGGGAAACAAGGCCAATAATTTTGATATATGAACGTCAGTAATGTGCTTTTCTCCTAGGAATGACCAATCTGACTGTATAATGACATAGGAGTCATTTTTTCCTGGACAGCCTGGTCTACATAGAGAGTTTCAGTCCAGCTAGCCAGGCAATATGGTGAGACACTGTCTTAAAGTAAAGGAGACTAGAAAGATGCTGAGTTCCTGCTTCAGGAATGGACAAACTCAGTGCTGCCTGACTTCAGTTCTTCCCAGATCGGTGTCCAGTTCACGTAGTTTCAGCCAGAGACTCATAGGCAACAGGAAGAAAAAAAAATTAGGAAAGAAAAACAATCATTATTTAATAATCATATTCAAAATTTAGATGGTTTTATAATAGATAAAGGCAGGCATTTGCTTTTAAAAATGGAAACTCAAATATTGCTAGCAATAGTGTTGGTTGGTAAGGCACTTTGAATGAAATTATCAATTAAAATAAAACATAATACTTAACTATACTTTTATTTTTGATACCCACTACACACACACACACACACACACACACACACACACACACACACATAATTCTGAGGAAGACTCTTGATCTGAATGTAAAAGGTTGAACATTGAAGATTTCAGAAGGCGGCATAGTGTTTCTGACTGAGTCATGAGCAGGATTTATGAAAGCAGTTTCCTTATCTTTCTTTGTTTCAAATGTATGGTTGTCTATCACATTTTATTAGTCACTTGATAAAGAATAATGCCCAACCAGGAAATAGTTATTTTTGGGTTGGAGGGATGTCTCAGCAATTAAGAGTATGTAATGCTCTGCAGAGGATCTGGGTTTGGTCCCAGTGCCCACTCACACCAAAAGAAGAGAAGTGGCGACATGACATGTGTCTTCAGTCCCAGCACTCTGAGCCAGGGGCAGGAGGATCTCTGTGAATTTGAGGCCACACTGGTCTATACAGAGTGAGTTCCAGGACAGCCAGGGCTGTACAGAGTAACCCTATCTCAATAAACAAAACAAAAATCGTTACTTAAAAAAATAAAAGTAAAAGATGGCTCCATAGGTAAAGTATGTGATGCACAGATGTGACATGGCCTTGAATGTGCCTCCAGAACTCACACACAGACAGTCAGGCACAGGGCCATGGTTTGTAATCTCAGGGCTCTTCAGGAGAGCTTGGATGTGGAGAAAGGAGAATCCTAGAGCTCTGTAGGCCAACTTGCTTTAAATAATACAATCACTGCCCCAAACAGGATGGAAGACAAGGGCCTACATCCAAGGTTGACCTCTGACCTCTGCACATGTGCTATGCTGTGTATTCACTACACAAAGATACATATATGTACAAAACAACAACACTAACTATAATGGAAAAGGATTAAGTTGATTTTTACTTTACGATTTTTTACTATTCTGATTATGCACAACAGAAACTCATGCATAAAATTAAATACTTTTTAAAAAGGCATTATGAAGAGAATGAAAGGTAATTCAGAGAGTAGGGGAGGCTGGAGAGTTAAGAGCTCTTGTAGAGGACCCAGGTTCCATCCCTAGAATTCATATGGTGGCTCACAACCATGAGTAAGTCCAGTTCCATGGAATCTGAAACCTCCTTTTGAGCAGCAGGCACACACATGGTACACATAGGTACATGTAGGCAAAACACACATATAATAAATCTTTAATAGTTAAGATTTGGTCTGTTAACTCACAGCACATTTAAATGTCTTCTAAACCTATTAAAAAGGATGTACAGTACAAAAAAACTGGACAAAATAATTTAACAGGATTTTATGTATAAGGATATTTTATAAAGTCAAATCCATGAGAGAAGGTGCATCATCTCACTAATCATCAGGGAAATGCAAATGAAAGCCACGACTCCCACACTGGGGAGGCTGAGGGGAGCGGCTGAGAAGCATCCAGTCTGGGAAAGGATGCCGAGCAATGAGCACTTAAATAGGAAAACAGCACTACAAGTGTGCTCAGTCACGGTGCTTATGCAAGAACCTCACTGCAGTGCCAGCCAGGCTGCTGCTGAGGACAGCGTGAAGGACTGGATGCGGTCAGGAGTGATTTGGTCTTATTCTGCACTGAGTTCCTTAATAATGTGTTGATTCATGTTGATTCATGCATTATTGATATTCCTAATTGTAAGTAGCATTAGAAAGAATAAGCCATATTTAAATGCAACACAAATTGTAAAAAGGAGCAATACTGAGGTGTGCACGCTGGGAAATAACCTCTTCCCACACTCGTCCCTGCTCTCCGTTGACGCACGTCAATATCTAGGGGCGGGCGCTGAGCAGACACCTCCTGGCCTCCAGCAGGAGCCTGGCAGTGTTCATTTATCTGTGTTATCTGTGTCCTTCTCCTGGGTAATTGCTTTCTGCAATGAGGGGCCCATGGTCAGGGTGACTCATCCGTGTGGCTGCATTGCACTAGCTCATAATTGGTTTAGGCTGGAGCTGTTTGACAGAAGGTCTGATGTGGGAAAAGCTTCCTGCTCTAATAAAAGATATACTGGAACCCACAGTGCCCCCGAGGCTGCTTTGTCAGGATTTGATGTTAGGGACTTTTGAATCTGTCTCAAGATGGTGAATGAAGCAGTCGGGCGTTAATCCAGTGTGTTGCTGGAGAAGCAATGAGGGAATGGCAGAAAGAACCTGAGTCCTCCATGGTTTCTGAAGTCACTGCACTCAGCCTTGCAGCTTCCAGGCTCGCCTTGAGATTTGAGTTAGCAATCTATTGTTTGTAGCAACAATCATCTGACACCAGCACATTCACAATGGGCTGAAGTCACAAAGAGCTGTGTGCACATACTGTTCTGCAGTAATGTCTCTGACTGTTAGCCTTTTCCCCAGAATTCTTAGGCTAGGCAGTGGTGGCACATGCCTTTAATCCCCAACACCTCTGGAGGCAGAGGAAAAGTTCTAAATTGGGAATGGTGGTGTGTATCTATAATCCCAGCACTCAGGAAGAGGCTGTAGAGGTTGTGAAGGGGGTTAGTACAGCCTAGGCTATCGGTAAATTCAAGGCCTGGGCTATATAAGAACTCAGTTTGCAAAAACAAATTGGTTATAGTGGTACACACACCTTTAGTCCAGCACAAAGAGGCAATGGATCTCTGTGAGTTTGAGGCTGGCTGGGCTTATATACCAAGTTCCAGGACAGCCAGGGCTACATAGTGAGACCCTGCCTCAAAAACAAAACAAAATAATCCAAAGTGAGTGAAGAGATGGCAAGATGGCCCAGCAGGTCAAGCACTTGATGGGCAAGCCTGACCACCCATGTGTACATTTTCATCCCTGGCACCCACATAAGGGAGCGGGGCATGAGAGCAGACTCCATAAAGTTCTCTAGCCCCCCTCCCCCTGCACATGTTTATATATGTGCCCCCCAAGAGTAAAGACAATTTTAAAAGTTCAAGAATTAGGGCACTTGTTTTTGCAGAATGAATTTGTGAAGACAAACTTGTTGAGTTAAACAGCATATACACGTAAAGTTGATATTTAGCATTCAGTTGCCTTCAGAGATACTGCACCAGAAGCGTTGAAATTCCTCAAACTTGTCCTACCCACCCAACACAAACAGCAGTAAATTAAAAACCTTTTTTTAAGGGATCACATAGTTTATATTCCCAATAACAATGGGACCCCGCTGTTTTTTTTTTTCATGTTCACCAATGCCGACTCTGTTTAGTATTTAAATTTACCTGTCAGTAGGTTAAAACCTCTTTTACATCCTAACATTTGCACTTTACTGTTAATAGGGCTGTAGCATCTTGTTCACTGGGTGACCAAGCTCACTCAGTCAACAGGTTCTCCAGCTCGGGAGTGAGGATTAAAAAGAAAAATGACAGTTAGACAACATTGTAGCGTGATCCCTTCTGAGACCAAAGGCAAATTTTTATTTTCCAACCCACTTTTTATATCATTTTAATTACACGCAAGTATTTTGGGCAAACAGTACAATAAGGAACTAACAAAGCAGCATGGAATTGTATGTGCTGTGCTGCCAGGACAGGTGTTTAAAAGGGCTTGTCATAATGACCAAAATGCTTGAGCTGACTTCCTCGTCCAAGCCCCAAATCTTGCCTGAAGCCTAGTTCTTCTGTTCCACCCTAAGACTAAAATTCCTGCCTTACCCTACTTCTCTATTACAGCCTAAAGTTAGATTCTTGCTTCCTTATTATGTCCTAATGTCAGAGTCCTGCCTGAGCTTACTTCCAATGTCAGATTCCTGCCAAGCAGTACCCCAAAAGGCTTTCCACAACTGGATTCTTTTGAACCCATTTTTTTCTAATTCTATTTATGGTACTCTATAAAGTGTTGATTTTTGTGTGTAAGTACATTCTCATGAGAGTTCCTTGTTTTGTTTTGTTTTGTTTTTTTAAACCTTTGCTGATAATGTCACTTGTACACAGATTTAAATTTTTCCTGTTGTCACATCGGTTCATCTTTGTATTCTAATTTTTATTTTATGCTTGGCAGGTTATGCTTCCACCTACAGCTGTGGAAAAGCTACTAAGTTTTTTTGTGGCTCTTTTTTTTTTTTTTTAAATAACATTTAGGTCATTGATGTATCTAGAGTTTATTTTGTGTTTCATTGAAGAGATGTAGGGAGCTACTGTCAGTCTCTTTTCCTTGTAGACAGCAGTTGTCCCAGTGCCCCTGATGGTCACTGTGTGTGCCTGCAGCAGTGTGCTAAGCTACACTTCGTGCCTCAGTGGACTCAGGTCTTTGGCCCTCAGCCTTGTTCTCTTCTGTCAGTTGCCTATTTATAGTTTCACAGTCTTATTTGCTACATAGACTATATAGAATTGTTCCTGATGGGGCAATTTTCTCTGTGTTTATTGCTTTTCAATTTTTTCCAAATATTTACTTTTTCAGAATATTTACTTTTTTAGAATTAAGTTACTCTTTTTCACGAAAAGATCCTGGTTGAATTTTGATTGGGATTGTTGAGTATATAGATTGGAAAGACTGAACATCTTTACAATATTGGACCTTGAGATTCAACAACATGGTACATATTTATGTCTATTCAGATTTCCTTTTACATATTTCAGTAGTTTTATGGTATTTAATTTTAATTTGTAGGTTTTCTTTTTCTTTTTTTTTTTTTTTTAAACATATTCTGTCTATTCAAAATACCTACTATTTAGGTTGGGCTCAGCAGTCAAGACCATGAAGGTCCAGAAGGATCCAGGTTCAATTCCCAGCACCCACATACAGCTGTCTGTAAATTAAGTTCCAGGGGGATCTGATGCCTCTGACCCCCAGGGGTGTACACAGACACACACACACACATACATTTAAAAATCTTAAAAAAAAAAAAAACTTTTGCTGTTAAAAAAGAAGCATGTTTTATTTTGTGTTTTGGTTGGCTATTGCAAATTTATAGGACTATTACCATTGATGTTAACAGTTCTCATACAGCTAAATTTATATGACAGATATTTTAATTTTATGGGAAAATTGGTGCTTGAGTGGACTAGTTTCTAACTAAGCACAGGTATATTTGTAAAATGTAATTGCAAATGAATTGTCCTACTGGCCTTGCAGTTCTGAGGTCTGGTTAATATTGCTACTTCCTTGCTCGTCATTATTACAGGTTATTATTAACTTAGTAGACCAGGCTGGAAGGGAGAAGATTGTTGGGGATGCTTACTTGAAGCAGGTGCTGCTCTTCAACAACCCCAAGCTCACCTATGTCTCCTTCGATTTCCATGAGCACTGGTAAGGGGCTTCCCCAGAGGGAAGGGACTTAACGTTCTCTGCTCTTTCCTGGGAGGGAAAGTGCCCCTTCCTCTCTGCTCAGAAGGGAAGGATGTGAGGTTTACTGCTGTTCATGTCCGTGGTCTTTGCTTTAAGCTGTTTGCCTTTAAGTTGTTGCTGAAGTTTTTACAGTCTTTCTGTTCCAAAATGTATTGGGACACATAATCACAGCTGCTGAAAGCCACAGTTATCCTTCTGGCTGTCTTCATACTGTTAGCAACACCTCTGTCCCTAGGATAACTCCTAGTCTGCTCTGATTGGTCAGCAATAGGTGAATCCTGTTGCTGACACCTTTAATTTATGTTTATTCTGAAAGCAGGATCCGCTTTGCCACAATGCCTGTCCTGCTGTGAATTTGCCTAGGCTGGAAGGAGTTGTGGGAAAAGAGACATCTGTGCATTGCTTCGGTGTTTGTATGTGTGCTTTCAAGTGCAAATGGGTATAGAATTACCTATACTTATTCTTTTTAAGAATTTTGAGCTACTTATTAAAGATCCTAAGAAGCTGGAGAGATAGTTGGATGGGTAAAGACATCTGCTATCAAGTCGACGACCTGATTTTGATCCCTGAAATCCGTATGGTAGAGAGAACCAACTTTTGAAAGTTGTCCTCTGACTCCACATGTGCACACCATGGCATGTGTGCCTCTCCAAGCATGCACACAGAGAATAAGTAAATAAAATGTGATTTAAATATAAAAAAGATATATTATCTTAGTAAGATTTTTTTTTTTTTTTTTTTTTTTTTTGGATAAGGTCTCACTATATAGCCCTGGCTGGCCTCAAATTCACAGACTTGTCTCTGCCTCTCAGATTCTTCGATTGAAGGTGTGCCCTCCCACACTCAGCTACTGTTGGTTTAGATGGTGTAGGGCATTGAAACCTAAGCACACTAGGCAAATGCTCTACCACCAAGTTACAGCCCCTGGCCCTTTTATCTTGAGTAAATTAGAATATAATTTTGTTATAATACTAAAGCTGGTTCTTTGTTTTCTGTTTTGGGGAATGGGGTTTAGCCGAGGAATGAAGTTTGAGAATGTTCAAACCCTCACGGATGCTATTCATGACATCATCCTTGACATGAAATGGTGTTGGTAGGTATTTATTTGACTTAGTTACTTTTCTACAGTTGTGAAGAGACACGGTGTCCAAGGCAACTTATAAAGAAAACATTTAATTTGAGATTCAT
This sequence comes from Mus minutoides, assembly GCA_902729485.2. Classification (NCBI taxonomy): domain Eukaryota; kingdom Metazoa; phylum Chordata; class Mammalia; order Rodentia; family Muridae; genus Mus; species Mus minutoides. The sequence continues at coordinate 15,989 of LR751400.1, read as the reverse complement.
GATTACAGAGAGTTAGTTAGAGTCCATGCCATGGAGTGTGGCAGCAGGCAGGCAGGCATGGCACTGGAGCAGTCGCTGAACGTGTCCATCTGACTCATAAGCACAAGGCAGAGAGGAGAGAGAGGGAGATGTTAACTGGGAAGGGTGTAGGCTTTTGAAAACTTAAAACCCGTCCAGTGACACACTTCTTCCAACAAAACCACACCTCCTAGTCCTTACCAAACAGTTCCACCAACTGGGACCAAACCTTTAAATAGATGAGTCTATGGGGCATTCTCATTCCAACCACCACAGTATTTCACAAAAAGTTGTTTTGACTTTTGGTCTGTGAAATCATGTGTTTTCTGCCCCATTTCCTTCCTTTTGTGAATACCACCGTTAGGCAGTGCTGCCTGTGAGCAGGGCCTGGTGTCAGATGGTTGGAAAATGAAGTGGAATGCAGCTACTGCTCTTGAAGGACTTAAGTGTGTTCCTCTCATTCTGTGGCTTCCATTTTGTTTTCCTCCTTTGTCATCCCTCATGTGGGAAGGGAAGCTTAACTATATTCAGACTTTGGGCATTTTGAAAGTAACAGAGAAGGAAAAAATGCCCAGACTCTAGGAGGTAGGCATAAGGAGAAAGAATATGGTCTTAGAGGTCAGGAGAGAACATTCGATTGGTGTGAAGACTGCATGATGGCCTGAGACTAGCGGGCACAGGCTTTACTGCACATGACTCCTTGGCATCTGGTAAAGCCAACTAGTGTGTCTCTGAGAGGTCCACTTGGAGTTAGAAAGGAAGGGAAGACAAGATGGGGTTTTAAATGTTTATGGTTGTGTGCAACCCCACTGCCCTGAGAGGGTGGGAAGTCGGTTACTCTCTCAGTCTCTCGTATCTTGGCTTTTGAGTTCTTAAATGGGGATAACAATACCTCGCTGCCAAGTTATTGTAGCCGACAGTAAAGTGTGTGGAGCCCTCAGTGCTGTCTGACATTTAAGGATGTTCCTACACAGTTGCCAGGTAGTGCTGCTGCTGCTGTTGCCATAGTTTTACAAGTTGAGTTTCTTGAAAACTTTTTTGAAATTGTAAATTAATCGCATGCTTCTTTTGACAAGGGTTGATCAAGCTGGTGTAATATGTAAGCAAGAAGGAATTTTTCGAGTTAATTGCATGGACTGCCTGGATCGCACCAACGTGGTCCAGGCTGCCATAGCACGCGTGGTCATGGAACAGCAGGTAATTTGGAGTCCTTTTGATTCCAAGTATTCACTTGAAAATTTAAAATGGTTTAAGCCTCACTGTAAGTAAATAGTGAAACATCTTCTCAAAGTCCAAATATTTTGTGGAATATTTTTTAGCATGCAAATATTCTTGTTACATAAAAACCTGAGAAATGTAACTTAGAAGTAAGTAGACGAGGTAGCATTTTCTTACATATTCAACCTGCAAACATTTTAAGTCTGTTGGGGGTTTCATGTGTTTATTTCCCATTGTCCTCTGAATTTGAAACCTGCCCTTCTGTATTTTGGGCTGGGAGTCTGCACAAGAATTTCTGTTCGCCAGCCCTGGCACTGTGAGGTCGGGATGGGGCTGGGGATTGGGGTGGGGGCGGGAACTAGAGGAGACCGCTGTCAAGGATGCAAAGCCACAAAGCCCTTTGCCTGTTGCACCCCTGTTAGTAGGTGGCTTTCTAGGACTCACTGGTCCCTTCCCCTGTCCCCAGCTCTGTGGGTGGCAGCCGCTGCTCCTTCCCCTTGCTTGGTTGTTAACAACCTCAGTGCTCCACCGTGGGTCTTTCAGACTTCTGACACCTGCTAACCAGCTCCCTGAGCTACAGTCCAAGGTGGAGACCCACACTGTTGGTCTGGCACGCTTCCCTGCCCCCACAGAGCCTTGTGACTATTCTTGGAGGACTTCGTTCTGTCTTTTGAAGTATATTTAGTCAATAAGGCTTTTGAATTTAAGCTCTGTCTTCATCATGTGGAAGGTGTTGACTCTAAGAGACCTCCTCAAACCCGAGTCTTAACAACTTTAATACAGGGTAGTGGTTGTTGTTGTTGTGATAAGTAAATGAGATAATTCATGTAATAAACAAAACCCAAACAAACAAGCTTCCCCCCCACACACACACCCCAACCCTTGAACTCTGCCCTGGCACATGGTTATGATTCTTGGAGCATTTATTACTTGCCTACTGCTCATGGTTATTTCTTTGTGTGGTTCGGTATTTGATTCCACTTCTTAGGCAAATTTAAAATAGGCAAAATATAGTAGTATTGGTCTATATGTTAAAAAAAAACCACTGTAAATATTACATTTATTCAGCTATAGTAATTGATAGCAGTGTTTCTTTATTTAATAATAATTGTTTTTGAAACAGGACTCATTATATATCCCAGCCTGGCCTGGAACTCACAGAGCTCCACTGCCTCTGTCTTGTGAGTGATGGGACTAAAGATGTGCGTCACCACATCTGGCAGTGCTGTATCTTTAAAAACATGTCTGAGTGTGACATGCTGGTAGACTTCTGTCTTCTCAGCACTCATGAGCCCAAGTCAAGAGGGTTCTCTGGAACTCTAGGCAAGCCTTGGCTACATACAAGACTCTGACTCAGACACAAAGCCTGAGGGAACCAGTGGGATAGCTCAGCGGGTAAAGCACTTGCCACCAAGCCTGAAAGCCTGAATTGGCTTCTGGGACACATTCAGTGGAAGGAGAGAAGTGACCTCTGAAAGTTGTTCTCTGACCTCCCCATGTTCTCAACCTGTAGTTATAGAAATAAAATTGGAAAACACTTCTTTTATACAAGGGTCCCAAATTATGTCAGCCTTCCCACTTTTTCTATAATACACAGTTAATGCTATGGTTTCTCATATATTATTTACCCACTAATGTGTTTATTTTTAGCTTAAAAAACTAGGTGTGATGCCCCCAGAGCAGCCACTACCTGTGAAATGTAATCGGACCTACCAGATAATGTGGGCTAACAATGGTGACTCCATCAGCAGACAGTATGCTGGGACGGCTGCTCTAAAGGTAACCAACTGTCTGTAGCAGGCAGTGTGGCTCATTCCATCTGAGGATCAAAACAAGCTTTGTCCCTCCCCTCCCCTCCCCTCTCCCCTCTATCTATCTATCTATCTATCTATCTATCTATCTATCTATCTATCTATCTATCTATCTATCTATGATTTCTCTCTGGAATGTCTGGCTGTGACAGGAGTCTGCTGTTAGGTCAGGTATAGGCAGCCTGTGTGGGCCTGAGCAGGAGGAGCAGGAGGGCTCTGTCCCTGGAGAGGCTGCTCTTTTTGAGGAGGTCCCATTTTGCTTTATCTTCTAGTTGTTCAAGGGAATCTGGAAATAGGAAATTCTATGTGCATTTATTTTATTTTATTTTATTTTATTTTGAGACAGGGTCTTATCTTACTATGTAGCCCTGGCTATCACAGAATTCACTATGTAGGCCTAGCTGTCCTCAAACTCACAGAGATCCTCCTATTTCTGTCTCCTTGAGCACCACCATACCTGGCTGTGCATCCATTTTAAAACTGTATACAAACAAAACACGTCTACTAGGAGCTGACCTATCTGGGGATACTTTGGTCTTCTCTGAGTTTGACTCTCAAGCCTGCCTCTTTCTCAGGATAACCTTGGGTAGTCATTTATCCACTTTGTTCCACTAGTTGTTCAGTGGAAGTACCAGGCCTTCTGTGACAGATTGTTATAGGCTATATGGGCTGGGACTGTTTCCTGACACTGAGTGTGTGCTGAAGGGGGGCTTTATTAGTGTTTTGTTGTTATAAATTCAGTTTTTTGAAGAGCTCACGAAGCCTCATAGAAACTTAAACGTAAATACAGACCCTAGTAACACATTCTCAATTTATGGGCACTCTAACAAAGTGTAGCTTGGTTGGTGGAGCACTTGCCTGGTATGTGTGAGGCCTGGAGCTGATTCCCAGAAAAAACCCAAACAAAATAAGTGGGACCAAGGGCTCAGAAGACATCAGCTTCTCTAGGTTTTGGTTAATAAATATAAAAAACTTGCTTTGTTTTTACAACAGGGCCTCTGTGTAGGCCATATTGGCACTGTACATCTTCAGCTAGAATTACCGGTGTGAGCCAGCTCATCTGGCCTGGAGTATGTCTGTGTGTCTCTGTGAGTTTATGTGAATTACATATATTTAGGTACCCGAGGAAGCCAAGGGATGTCAGCTCCCCTGGTACCTGAGTTACAGGCATGTGTGAGTCATGTGATGTTGGTGTTGGAAACTGAACCCAGGCTCTCTGCAAGAGCAGCCAGTCCTCTTAATTACTGAGCCATCTCCCCCAGCCCGACAAAAATATTCTTTTGGTTTTTTGAGACAGGGTGCCTGTGTGTAGCCCTGTCAGTCCTGGAATTCAGGCTGGCTTCAAACTCAGAGATCTGCCTGACTGCCTCCTGAATGCTGGAATTAAAGATGTGTGCCACCACTGCCTGGCTCAAAAACTTTTTTGTTTAATAATTAAGGAAAATAAGCTCTATAAATCCAAACACTATCTTATTTTTTTCCTCTGAGTTATTTAGAGTTCACATGCATGGTTTTCTATCTGTACATGTTGCTGAACTAAGACTCTGAAAGTGGCCCCAGCTTGTTGAAAATGTTTTTCCTAAATTTCCTGGGTAATGTGTCCTAAAACTTGCTGTGAAGAAACAACACCATGATCAAAGGCAATTCTTATAAAAGGAAGTATTTATTGGGGGCTGGCTGATGATTTCAGAGACATTAGTCTGCTATCATCACAATGTGGGGAGCTTTTGAAAGCTGAGTATGGCGGTGTATGCCTGTAATCCTAGCTCTCGGGATGTGGAGGCAGGAGGATTGAGAGTTCAAGATCATTCATGGCTACAGAGTAAGGACAGTCTAGGTTACATGTGACTGTCTCAAATCCTTTTCTGTCCCCTCATTTTTTTTTGTTGTTGTTGTTTTGATTATACCAATATGAGCCTTGAAAAATCTTTTTTATCTTTTTGGTGTTTGTTATATAATTGGTTTGGACTTAGAAATTCCAGAAATTCTACAAGTTGCTAGGAATAGCTTTGTCCTAAAGGGGCATCTAACTGAAGGCTTGATGCCATGAATGAATATTACATATAACTATTTGACAAGCTTAGAGTTAAATACTAGTACATATTTTATTTAACTACAATACTTAGGACTTTTAAAATTTATAATTTGGAAGCCTGTGGAGTTCTTGTCTCGAACTGAAAGCCCCAAATGAGTTTTGAGAACATTCTTACATTTGAATAAATTTCCACAATTACCTTTTCTTTGATAGGGTGACTTTACAAGAACAGGAGAAAGGAAGTTGGCAGGAGTTATGAAAGATGGAGTTAACTCGGCAAATAGGTACTACCTCAGTCGGTTCAAGGATGCCTACAGGCAAGCTGTCATAGGTAAGGATCAGGAGGGCTGCTCTTTCCTTCTGTGAGTGATAGTTTGCAGAATTCTGCTTCTTGCATTTATCATGCTTTGTAATGTAATTGTGTTTCTAATATAATAAATTCACATTTTCACATTTGACAAATGTTTTTGGCTGGAGCAATAAAGGAACATATAATTACATATGTTTTAGTCAGTTGTTACTCAAGTAATTGAAAAGCAGGACTGAGGCTGCTAGTGTGTGGGATGCAGTACCCAACCTCAGCATGCTCATTTGTTCTCTGGTTGCTCAAGCCATGTAATTATAGGATTTTCTTTTCCTGTTGGTCATTTATCATACAAATACACCATTCTTTTCCATAATCATGATTTAGCAGGAATTACTGATTATCCTAACCAACTCACCAATTTTTAGAAGAGGAAGCAGAATGGTAGACTGCCCATATAATTCCTACATTAACATGTTTATTTAATTTTCAAGAAAAAGTTACTTTACAGGATTAAAGTGAAAGTAAAATGTTCTAGATTAGAAACAAATATGACATAAGTCATCTGTGGTCCCTAAGAATATTTTTAAAAATCCGTTTCTTTCACCTGGTTATTCTTGCACATGTAAAATAACCCTAGCCACACTCTAGGTAGGAATTGGAAAAATCTAATGTAGGGAGCTACATTCAGAACTGTAATTCAGTTTTGGAGTACTTACCTAGCAAATTCGAGACCCTGGGTTTAATCTCCATAAATAAAGCAGAAGGTTTGATTCATTTGAAAAAAATAAGAAGCACATAGTATAAGTAGAGTCTTGGATGTTTTAAAACAGGATCTCAGCCCTATATTGCTGGCTGACCTAGAACTGGCTACATAGACCAAGCTGATCTCACACTTGGAGGTCAACCTGTCTGTCTCTTGAGTTCCAGGACTGAAGGTGTGCCCCACATCTGGCTGAGATTTAGAGTTTAGTAGTATATTCAAAGGGAAAAAAGATGACTTGCTTCCACTGGATAATGTACCTATTTACTTACATCACTGAGAACCTGGGTTCTGTGCCTGTCTCAGTTCAGCTAATTGATCGTCTTGGTCAGATGTTCAGTTTCTTTAAGGTTGAGGGAGAGACCAGCAGCAGTAGAAGCTCATTGAGTCTGTGAGGCCAGTGGTCAGCAGATCTTCTTTCCCATAAGCTGCCTCAGATCTCAGTGTCCAAAAGGCCTGCATAAGGAATGGATTCAATACCCTAGAGGGAGGAAGTTAGCTCATCTATTAAGATTTTTGCTTGTTTTAAAATTGGATATACTTTGTATTGCCAAGCTGTTAGGAGTTCTTTGTGTATTAAGTATGCACACACACTCCCAACAAGATGAACAGTTATAAATATTCTCATGTGTTTGTGGACTTTTTCACTTTCTTGATAATGAATTTTGAAATGCAACTTATTTTTTTATCTGAAAAACTCACATTCCATTAAAAAAATGGCATACATAAAATAACCTTGGATTCACTTTAAGATCTTTTGCATTGAGCTTTTCCTCTAGTTTCCATCAAATCTACACTAACTAAAGATGCACTCTGAGCAGGCAGGAGCCAGCCCCTCAGTAGCAGGTGGACAGTATCTTCCATTGAGGACTGGGTGATGTGCATGACATCATCAATCGAGCTGGCTTCTCATGAGACCCAGAAGGCCAGTTCCTTCATCATCAGGTCCACCCTAGAATCTGCATCAGGTCCATGCAGACTGTTGGCCTCATGAGCAGCACTCTCCTTTGCAGGATGTGTAAGCAGAGGGCAGGCTACTGCCAGGAGAGGCTCCGTCTTCCTTAGCCCACATGCTCTCTGTGCATTATCTGTCCCACCTGGCCTGTGCCTGGCTCCGTCTTCCTTAGCCCACATGCTCTCTGTGCATTATCTGTCCCACCTGGCCTGTGCCTGGGGGGCTTATGTTTGCTGATACCCAGAATACTGTCTTTTTATTAGGTTAGCTGTGACCAATCAGAATGTGTCACCCAAGTATACACTATAAAGTTCACATCCGACATGAGGTCCATCTTGAAATATTTGTCCTCACGTGCAGGGGCTGGAGAGAAATAAATAAGGCAGAGCCTGGAGAAAAGTGCACAATGCTGCACACAGTACCGAGCAGGAAGTGGCTGATAGCATGGCTAACGGTCACCAAGCTCCAGAGATGACACACATGAAGCCAGGGAAAGCCAAGTCTCCTCACCCATGAAGTGTTTCCAGAAACACAGAAGTTTGTAATTTTGATGACATCTGATCCAGTCTAAAAACTTGAGCCTGCTTTAAGGGGGAAAAAAGATTTAAGCCTCTGCTTTCTTGGATGAATTCTGTTGTTTTAGGTCTCAGGATGTGTTTTCTAGAAGATACATTAGTGAAGCTAAGATGATGACAGTGTTAACACTTTCTACCCTAGACTTGATGCAAGGTATTCCAGTGACAGAAGATCTTTACTCCATATTTACCAAGGAGAAGGAGCATGAAGCTTTGCATAAGGAGAGCCAGAGAAGCCACCAGGAGCTCATCAGCCAGCTCTTACAGAGTTACATGCAGTTGCTGCTGCCGGGTGATGAGAAGTTCCACGGGGGCTGGGCCCTAGTTGACTGCGACCCCAGGTGAGCTGGGCTAGTCTAGGATTCAGCCTGCTTCATGTTCTGGGTTGATAAGTTATCACTATTAACACTGGCTCTTGTCCACAATGTGTGGACACGGTTGCATCAAGCATGGCTGTCTCAGTGCAAGGCACACTCACATTTGGCATGCCAGCCATGAAAAGAAATACTTAGATATGACACTTGATTTTAAAACAATTCATGCCTGGAATGGTAGCTCACACTTGTAACGCCAGCACACTAGAGGCCGAGGCAGGAAGACTCCCATAGCCTTTGGTGGCTTCTTAAAGATCCATACTAGGCTTATATTGTTTCACATTGATTTCCTGAAGCAGTCACCAGACATAAATACACTTCTACTTGTCCCTTCAGTCATCTTCAGGAGTAGGCCTTGAGTCAGGTGTCCTGGCTAGTCTCTAGTTCATCATTAGATTGACTCATCTTCCTGATAGAATGGTATGTCTTCGAATTCTCCTTTAGATGGTCAGTCACCAAAAATGGTTATGGGATTGTGTGTTTTATCGGCTAGAGGCCTACTGTTACTCTCTTTCCTTTAGGATGTTAGTATAAGCCAGACGGGGTGTGTTTGTCAGCTCTTTAGGATTCTGCCTCAGGTTGATAGGGAGCTCCATGCTGCCCCGCACAGAAGGGCTGTCTGAAGGAACGATGTGTTGCTGCTGAGAGGTGGCTGTGGCACAAAGGATCAGAGCTGAAGACTTTTGGAACAAATATATGGTCTGCTCCTCTGACATCAGGGCTGCCAAGACAGAGGGCGCTCTGCTGGGTTAGACAGGCTGCATTGCATAAGTGGTTGAGGTGTTTGCCATTTTCCTGCCTCCTCCCCCACCTCCTGTCTGTTAACTGTTGTTAGAAACTGCTTTCTTTGAGGCTTTGGGATGGAAGGACTGATGGATGGACTGATATTTTAGAGCCAGTAGCTTCTTGAGTCGGCCGAGTGCTTGCTTTTTTTTTTTTTTTTTGAGTAGTAGTATCTTATGTATCCCAGACTGGCTTCAAACACACTTTATAGTGGCTTTCTGACCTTCCCGCCTCCTATTTCTCAGATGCTAGGATTATAGGCACATACAACCAAGCCCATGGCTTACGGCTTCATGAGTGTTAGGCAAACACTCTGCCACTTGTGCTATATGAAGCCCATCCCTCTGTTGTTTTATTTTCTGTTTCTTTTCTTTTTTTTTTTTTTTAAAGTACTTTTAATCCCAAGTACTTTTTTTTTTTTCCCCTTTTTCCGGTCAACCTCGCTCGCTCTGCTCGACCCCGCTCGCTCCGGCCAGCCCCACTTGCTCCCGGCCGCCCCCCGTACGGCCCCAGCTTGTTCCAGCCAGCCCCGCTCGCTCCGATCGGCTCCGCTTTGGCCCCGCTCGTTCCAGCCGTCCCCGTCCGTTCGGCCCCACTCGCTCCGGCCCTGCTAGCTCCGATGTCCCCGCTTGCTCCGGCTGTCCCCGTTCGGCTACGCTCGCTCCGGACAGCCTGGCTTGCTCCGGTTGGTCTCTCGGGTCCAAGGATTCATTTCTTATTATTCTTCATAAGTATGCTGTAGCTGACTTCAGACGCACCAGAGGAGGACGTCAGATCTTGTTATGGGTGGTTGTAAGCCACCATGTGGTTGCTGGGATTTGAACTCATCACCTTCGGAAGAGCAGTCGGGTGCTCTAACCCGCTGAGCCATCTCACCAGCCCTTATTTTCTGTTTCTTATAGGAGGTGTAAGAGCTTCTGTGAAGGCTTAGGGGGCTTTAGGTTTGCACACAGGCTTAGGGGGAAGGGCCAGCGTGGCTCCCAGTGCTCTCTTCCGCCTGTTCCCTGTTCGTCTGAGGTGCTACTTTCTCAGATAGCGGGTCATTAACACCTTCACATCTCATTCTGATGGACCACTCTCCCTAGAGACACCAACCTGAGGGTTTAGCTGCTGCCATCTTATTTAACAAGCTTTTCCATGTCTCTTAGTGATTATTGTCATCTGCCTGGTCATGTCATCCCCTGATGCTGCTGTTTAAATGTGGCACTGGTGTGTTCCTGTCCTCTCTACGGGTCTCTGTGTGTGTGTGTGTGTGTGCGCGCGCGCTTCCCCTTTCTCCCCATGAGAAACATGCTCTGGACATTTGAGTTCTCTATAGAATCATTGTATGTTTGCTGACTGAATGCAGATCCAAATTCAGAACTGCTAGGTGGGGACCCGGTAGCTCTGGCCGTGGCCGCACGGCACTGGGCTTGGGGCCTTTAGCAGTCACCATGTGCCTGCCTTAGCTATCCATTCCTTGATGGATCTCTAAAATTAAAATAAAAAATTTTTTATAGGGGTAGGTTGACAGGGTTTCTCTGTGTAGCCCTGGCTGTCCTGGAACTTACTCTATAGACCAGACTCAGCCTCACAGAGATCCACCTGCCTCTGCTTCTCCAGTGCTGGGATTAAAGGTGTGCGCCTCTACCAGCTAATTTAGTTCAATAGCTTTTGGTTTTTTTGTTGTTGTTGTTTTGTTTTGTTTTGGTTTGGTTTTTCAAGACGGGTTTCTCTGTATAGCCCTGGCTGTACTGGAACTCACTTTGTAGACCAGGCTGGCCTCGAACTCAGAAATCCGCCTGCCTCTGCCTCCCGAGTGCTGGGATTAAAGGCGTGCGCCACATAGGTCAGATGTGCTAGCATAATCTTTAATCTCAGCATTGAAATACAGAGGCAGGCAGGTCTAAGTGATTTTGAGACCAGCCTGATTTTCCTAGGGGCTTTGTTACTCAGTGACACCACCAACAATGCAATGATGATGATTATTGTTGTTGTTGTTATTATTATTATTTATTATTATTATTATTTGGGTGCGTGTCTGTGTGTGTCCATCGTCGTCCATACAAGTCTGCCGGTGTGAAAGCTCTCCAGAATTGCATGGTAAGTGCCTTTTCTGGTGGCACTAACGGCAGTGCTTTTTTGTCTTTTTGTCCTTGAGCGGTATTTGTTTATTTTTTTATTTTTTATTTAAAGACCATGGCTAGGAATAGGGACTGGGGAATAAGGCAGGACTGTGCAAATACAGGAGTGCGTGTCTTTACAGAACCATTTGATGTTTTATTCTCTATGCTATTGTGGTATTTGTATTTTAAAAATACTACAGTAATGCACTATCCTAAGGACTATTTCGGCAGTGAAATAGACTTTGCTTCATTCACTGAAGTATCGGTAATGTAACACTGTCTGGAAGCTGTTTACCACAGCCTTACACTGGGAAGACAAGAAACGGTATTGGGAAAAGTCCAGCGCAGCACCGTGCCGCGGTAGGGACGCAGTGCGGCAACAGAGCGCTCAGCTTGCTTCACAGTCCATCCCAGCAGACACAGGGTAGAAACAGCCATCCTCAGCTCTGTATCCTTCCTGCCTGTGCTCTCAGCCACCTCATTTGCTACAGAGCAGCCAGATTTTAGCGCCTGGAAAGAGGCTTAGGTTCGAAAGGAACTAGGAGAGCTGCGACAGGACCCAGAGCACCTGCAGAAACACCACCTGCGCCTCGCGCTCCAGCTGCCAACGCTGCGGAACCTAAGTCCGATGGCGTTCTCGCCAGAACTCCATGACTTTTAAGATTTTCCTCCTTTTTGCAGGACTTATGGTTAAAGTACCAGTGGGGCTGTATTTTTCCTGTAAATTACTTCTTTTCCAAAGCCTGATGTTAATGTCCCCGGAGACAGCGCTTTTTATGCGACCATTGTCTCCGTGGTTGGGCTGCATGTGGTTTTGGCAATTTTTGTTTTTATAGTATGGAAGGAAGGTTTGCCACAGTGGCGGGAAAACAAAACCGATTAGGGCAGCAGCAAGGAGCTGCAATGCAGGGGATGGGCGAGGTTATACAAAAGGGTTTTGTTGTTGTTTTTTGTTTTTCTTGTCCGTATCAAATGTGCTTTTTCTTTTTTAAAAGGGTGGGTGTGAGTGGGTGTATGGACAGCAAGGGATTATTTACTGCACCTAAGACTGCAGTAAAATGGGGCGGGAGGGGAAAAAAGGCCGACAACACTCGACCGCTTGTTTCGTGCCAAATGATTTTAGATAATAATGTTTTTGACTGATGTAAATACTAACTCTAGAATAGGCAGGATGGAAGTGACAGTGTAATTAGGGTTTTTTTNTCAGAATTTGGAGTTTAACGACTTGGCTGGAAAGGCTACTCATGCCAGATTAGAAATTAGGTTAAAATTTGAGTTTGAGTTATGCCTGCTTGTTGGTTATTTGTATCTTACAATCCTTGGCCATTTCCTTATTAGAAGCATCTCAAGATGTGCGTTTTACTATGATCTTGGTTTAAAATGGCTCAACAATTCACCTGAATTCCATTCTAATTTGTTTCAGTGGTGGTGGTAGTGGCAGTGGTGGTAATGGTGTGTGTGTGTGTGTGTGTGTGTGTGTGTGTGTGTGTGTGAGAGAGAGAGAGAGAGAGAGAGAGAGAGAGAGAGAGAGAGAGAGAGAGAAAGTTGGGGGGAGGGGGAGAATAATACAACAAAATGGCCATAAGGCAGTACTTACTCATTCCTTGAAAGCCAAGTGAAATCTATAGTGAAAAAAATGGAGTATGGCTTGCCTTCATGTTCACAACAGTTTATCTAAGACTATTTCTGAATAGCTGTTTTCTAGTAGTGCCAAAATATCCTCAGCGTCTAGTATGCTATTTTGAATACTGGCAAATGTGAGGTAACATATGATTTCTCCTTCTGCGTGTCACGTTTCTCTTTCTTCTTCCCAGTAGCCACCTCTCTCTTACATTATCACTTTCCTTTGAGGACTGCGCCCCCTTCTGGTCATGTCTGGGTCAGACCTCCTGCTCAGGCTCTTCATTACTTATACTGGCTCCCTCCTAATGGTGGGGGTGGGGAGAGGTGTTTAAGTTTTTTTTCCCCCCAAATGGATGTAGATTGCTTCTGTATTAAATTTAACTTCAGAAGTACACTCATTTCATTTTCATTTGTTCCTCTGGGCAATATTTTCTTGTAAGTAGGAATATGCTTGCAAAACTGTGAATAAAAATAATTTATCAGGTATCCTATCTGTACAGCCTCACTGACGCTGCTCACAGAGATGTGGACGTTCTACTGCTGCTTTCTAACTCTGCCTACTATGTGGCCTAGTAAGTTGCCATGGATTTCAAGCTTTTAGTTTGTTTTAGTATTTTTTTTGTCTTCGTGTATATATGAGATTTCATTGAGCCCTTTAAATAATCTTTCAAATTCTGAGTTATTTATTACTGTTTTAGCTTAGTATTACTTGGAATTCATCAAAATCTGGGCATCACACACTGTTTAATCACAGAGGCCATGTGTCATGGCTTTTCTTACTGTATTTTTCCCATTGTTTGACACTGAATTCCCTGCAGCTTTTGCCATTGAATGATACAGCTCTGCAGATGCACAGATTGTATGTGCGCATGTGTGCACATGTGCGCGCGCGCTTGTGCACACACACACATGTCAGTGTTGCCATGGTTACAAGCATATGATTATGCGACTTTCAGCGTCTCCTTGGTTACACGCATATGATCAATTATGTGACTTTGGTGGTTATTAGCTCCAATCTCCAAAAAGGCAATTATCTGTGCCACTTCCAAAACTGAGTGCTTGCAGGCTTAATGCATTTCCTGAGTAAAATATCCCCTTTACTTTTTCAGCTTGGTTTAAGCTGCCATTTTCCTGTCATTACACATGCCTTTGGCACAGGTCATGACAGTTTTCTTCATTGATTTGGGGTCTCAAACTTGTCGCTGTATATATTCCTTAACTAAAGTGTTCCAATGTATATTGCCTTCATTTTGGGCTTATTTTCATTTTGTGTTTATAAAACTGAAATTATTTTTGCCTTGTATTTGATTTCCTTTTATATGTAAAATTCTGAATTAGTCGTTAAATTATGTTACACTCTCCTCCCACCCTCCCACCCCAAGACAGGGTCTCTCTATTATGTAGCTTTGGCTGGCCTGAAACTCCTTCTATAGACCAAGCCAGTCTGGAAATCACTGGGATCCGCATGCCTTTGCCTCCTGAGTGCTTCTGCCTCCTGAGTGCTTCTGCCTCCTGAGGGCTGGGCTGTTCCTTCTTATTTAATACTTTTTATGTTTCACTCCATCCTGGAATGCATGCTGGAAAGATTTTATTTTAAGTGCATGCGGTAGCTTGTAACATTATACCTCAGCTTTTGGAGCCAGAGCCAAACACTTGATTTTAACCTTTGTTGTACTTGCCTTTCCCTAGTTATGATGATGAAGTTGATAAAGTAAGCCAGTATCAACGACTGGGCCTAGAAGACCTGGAGAGAATAGAAATAGGTAAATGCTAGCACATTAACTAACCCACAGAAGAGAGCTCCAAGCCGCTATGATGGCAGACTTCCCTTTTCTTTAGAGACTAATAATGGGTATTTTCATCTTGTGCCTCTTGAGAACTCCAGTGATCAAAAACTTTAAACAGTTACAACTGAAGAAGTGTTCTTATGGCCTCATAAAACCCTACATTTATGATAAAACAGAGTGCATAAGACATGGCTGCCTTGTGATGGTTAGGACACACACATGCATGAAATGGCACCTTGATTAAATTATTAATAGAAATATGCTCACAGTTTGGTAATGTTATATGTATATTTGAAGTAAAGGAAGAGAGTGTTTTGTGAACAACAACCTTAAACACACTCATTGTGTTAGGTCCTGAACCTACTCTTTTCGGCAAACCAAAGTTCTCCTGCATGCGGCTGCACTACAGGTGTAAAGAAGCAAGTGGTTACTTCCATACACTAAGAGCGGTACCACGTAGTCCTGAAGAAGACGGCAAAGGTGAGGAAGAGCAAACCGTCACATTTTCAGAGACAATCTAGTGATAGCCTTTTGTTTATTACAAATCCATTGCATGGGACATTGTAGAACAGAACTGAGTTTTAGAAAGATAGCTCAGGAGTAGCTGGGATTCGAGATCTCTGCTCCTATTTGAATGGCTGTGAGGTGCTCCCAGAGGCAGCAGTTCCTACCACTTTACCAGGTCCTTGTGAGTACTAAGATGTTTACTTGCTGTTCATTAGCTCTTTTGCTCTTGTCTGTTAAAAAATCATCATCTAGCTGGGCGTGGTGGCGCATGCCTTTAATCCCAGCACTCGGGAGGCAGAGGCAGAGGCAGGCGGATTTCTGAGTTCGAGGCCAGCCTGGTTTACAAAGTGAGTTCCAGGACGGCTAGGTCTATACAAAGAAACCCTGTCTCGAAAAACCAAAAAAAAAAAAAAAAAAAAAAAAAAAAAAAAATCATCATCTAACAAGCTCTGTGAAGAGACCAAAGATGGAGATGATGGTGGCAGCCGTAGCTCCCCGTTTGCACTTACACAGCAGGCTTGGCTTACTGCAAAGCACTCGGGGGGTTGTGGGGTGTGTGTGTGAACCAAAGTTCTGTGGTAGACTTATCGAGGAAGTGACTCCTTCCCAAAAGCTGAAGGAACAGATATAACAGGGATTGAAGAAAGTCATTCCAATAAGACAACCTTGGATAAAGTGGCTGCTCTTCAGGTACTTGTATCCAGTTACCAGGGATCGTCCTATGCTGCACCTTACGTGCTTCAAGATGACCCTTAACTTACCTCATACCAACCTCTGCTGTGGAGTCTTGTTTGTTTTTATTGGCAAAGAAGTCTGGAGAGAGCAGCAAAGTTTATTATTAATTCACATCCCAAATATTTCCAAAAGAATCTAGCTGAGCCTCATATACCGTGCTTGATGCCTGAGCACTTTGACGCTCAGACCCCTGAAGGAACCAAACTCAAAAGCCAAGAGCTTCTGTGGACATTTCTGTCCAGCTCTTGCTAGCAGGTGACTCTTCAACCGGGGCCCCTCTTGGAGCATGGGGCCATTCTATATGGTCCAGTTAGCTTGGAGTAAAAATAGCAAATAACGCTTGCTCTGTTTGACAGTGTTGTAATTTAAGTGTATAATATACACAATTCATTTTCT
>LR752324.1:53220-93433 GCA_902729485.2 Mus minutoides | reverse complement strand
GCGGTTCTGGCTGGGGGAGGCCCAGCCTCCGGTGGGGCGGAGTTCTCAGTTCCTGCCCCTGGAGTGAACTGCTGACCCGCTGCTCCCAAAACCACCTCTGCACTCACGCGTAACCCCAATGCGATCTTAAAGTCCTGGGGTGTCCCTAGCTGTGTCCGCTGGGCTCAGAGGAAAGATGGCGCGGCGGCGCGGTTCTCTAGAATTTTCTTAGATGGCTTTCTGTCTAAGCTGTTACTTTTTGGAGGTGGGCAGGGTGGCATGATGGTAGGCGCTGTCACAGAAGCTTCCTACGATCCTCCTTCTCAACTCTGAGTCTGCAGTCATTTATGCCACTGCCAAAGTAGCTTCATTGCTCATTACAGTTAACAGGAGCACAGATCATGGACTTCCATATGGTTTCTGGTAACTGCACAGATTGCAGACATACATATGGCCTCCAATGTCAGCGTGTGCCACTGACCTCAACATTGTCTCAGGTGGCAACACAGGACAAGGACATCAACATAGACTGCGGTGGCAGTGCAGGTCAGAGACATCTGCATGGTCTTCAGTGATAACATGAGTCATAGATCTCAGCAGAGTTCCAAGATAAAGTAGAACAACAGACAGACATGTCCCTTGGCCACAGCATAGACAAAAAAATATCATCATGCCTTTCTGAGGCAGCACAGGCCACTCACACCAACATGGTCCCCTGGTTTGTTTTTTAAAGAAAAAAGAAAAAAATCTACCTTTAATGGAAATGAAATAATTTTATATCTCTTTAGGCTTGAGAATAATTAAATGTAAAGTACTGCTTTTGCAAATTACAAGAGTTTAGAAGCGAAATGTCAAAAGTAATTGTTTCAGGGTCACTTTCACTCTAGGCTTTCATCTACTTTCTGATTTTATTTGCTCCCTCCCATCTTATTTATCCTTCTTTCAATATAGTTATTTACTAGTTTTTCTGCACATTTTGAGAATCTTCAGTTTAAAGTATGGAACATCATGCTCAGTCTTTGTAAAAGCCATTGTTATTTAAAGAGAAAATCGATTTCAAGTTACATCCACAAGTATCTAACCAAACATGGAATTTACATCACTATTCTCTCTGCTGTTCTGTCCAAAATTCCACTAGCATGACCTTGACTTACACAGAAATCACAAGTATTTTGGATGCTTCCTCTTTTTAAAAATCTTTTTATTTTGAGTCAATATATATTGTATGTGTGCGTCTTCAAGTGTAAAGGTGCAGTTGTGTCACAATTCCATGCTGTAGTATATGTTTGGATGTCAGTGGACAACCTTTGTTACTGCTCTTCATCTTCTGCCTGGTTTTAGACAAGGTCTTTGGTTCACTATTGCATAGACCAGGCTAGGTTTCCTACAAGTTGCCAGGGATTCTCTGTCTGCACTATAGATGTACATTGCTGAACTTGGTAGAAGATGGGTTCTAAGGATCAGAAGTCATATTCCCCTGCTTGCATAGAAAGTACTTTATCTACTGACCTATCTCCCTGGTCCCCAAACAGTGATATTAATACAGAAATAGAGAACATTCTTAATATTAGCGACTTTTCAATATATGGACTTTTTACTACTCAATTTCTTTCTTATTTGTTTTGTATATTGTAATGCAAATACTGCTCTGAAGTGCTGATGCATGTCCCCATATGTGTTCTGTAACTTGTGAATATTAATACAGTTGAACAAAATTCTTCTAAAAGATTTATCTTTCTTATGTGATAGAAGGTATATTTACTGTATAGTTACTTATTATCAAACCAGAACATGCGATATATGATATTGTATATATCTTAAATAAAATTATTTTTTTTCTGAATTACCATGTTCTAGTAGATATTGATATTTAATGACAAACAAATCACTGCCTCTTTTTTTTTTTCTATATCCATGGCTTAATTTGAATGCTCTTCTCAGTCCTTGGAGAATTCCTTGGGATTTTGGAACACTTTAGAAATTAGAGAAAATTGTTGTAATAAGTGACAAGCTAAGATGTGTAGGCTGAATGATTCCAAGCTCACAAGGGGACTTCTCTCACAAACTTCTCAGCAATTTCAGGATGAACTAAGCACATGAATTGCCTTCTTTCAGTTTACTGTGGTGCCGCTCAGTCACGCACAGCACTGTGAGGTAGCACAGAGATTTGATATAAATACCAGAGATGAGATTGTACAAAATGAATCCTTAGGAACAGTTAGGTGTATCCTCAAACCTAGAAAGAAGCAGTAAACTGTGTGTTGCCAAAACTATCATAGGGTTTGAAGACAGATGAGGAACCATGTAAAGCTCAGGGTTGTATTCTTGCACTTGGAAGGAAGGCACGAGGCTTTGCCCAAGTTCTGCTTCACTTCCTTGCTGAAGAAAGTTTAATGTGGATACAACCAAGTCAAAAGGAATGTGGCAATGATTTCAAAGGTTTGAGTTGAGATCACATCTAAACAGTTTGGAAATAATTATACAATATAAGATATATAAACTGAGTAAGATATATAAACTGAGTATTTTAACTTAGGCAGAGGAGAAGAATGTCTTTCATTATTCAAGTTTGAATATCACTGAAAAATTGTAAGAAGCTAGATAAATTGGGAAAACTTTATAGAGTGAACATTCAGTTATTCTCATTTTAGGCATTCATATTACTTTCTGGTATGAAGATGAGAGAAAGGATTTAAGAGAGTTTACTTAGGCTTTAACATCAACACATTGCAAAACAAACAAATAAACAACAACAAACCAAAACAAACCAAAAACCCATTATTTCCCATTTTTTCAGTCGGAAGTAAGTATGTATTACCCAGGTTAAATTCTTAGAAATCTTTATCCATCTCTGAGTTTACATTTTTTTCTGCTCCCTTTACACAAATATTATTGAGATGTTGTTTATCACCACTATGCATACTTCTTCCCTCTCACACATGGTATTAAGTGTTCTACAACCAGGATCCAACTCAGGACTCTTCCCTGGAGCACACTGTTTCTCTTGCTTAGGATGTTACTAGAATTGTTCCTTCTCTTACTTTAGTATCTGTTTCTTTTCCATCTGCTTCAATGCTTTCACCCACCTGAATTGTCTTAAAGACTGGAGAGATGGCCAGAACACACTCCTGTCCTATCTGATTGCCCTCCTTTTCTACCACTTCTAAATATTTATTGTTTTTATAAGGAATCATGTTCACTTACCAGTTTTTGAAAATCCTCAGTATATGTTTCTGGAGTATTTGTGTGCAAGTGCACTGACAGAGGAGGGTTGTCTGAACATATCACACAGAGTCTTAGCCATCTTAATTCTTTCTGCAGGTTCTTTCTCACATAGCCTACTGACAATTATATCATATGTAGCAGGTTGCTATTTATTAAATAGTTATCTGATTTAATAGGATCATCCAGAAGAGCTGAATAAAGCACACATCGTTCCACACAAACACTACAGTATTTTCTTTGGAACTCTAACACCCTTATCATAACCAAGGAAAGGTTTGTGCTCATTTTTATATTGTCGTATAATTCTTCAAGATATGTGGTGTGTCTTCTTGCTTCTTGCTATAACAGTGCATCCTATAAGAGAACAGTGTGTAGCAGATAGCAGTTTTTCAATAGATATTTAGAAGAAATTATTCCAATAGATAGCCAATATTTAAATCATTCCCCATTTTAGTTAGAATCACTTTTCAACACAATAGTAATGTAAATTTGAGAAACTTCTGAAGTTCCTTACTTTTAGATTTAAGTCAACTGACAAACATCTTATTTTTGAAATCCAATGGTTTTTTTTTTTATTTCAGCAGATAATTATAATTTAAAATATGGAGCAATAGAGCTCATATAAATGCAGAGTTAAAAATGTTTTACAGTTAAGCATACCTCTTCTTTTCATTAGAATACAATACCTTCTCAAAACTAAGTTTAAAACTGGTTAATCATGACAACATGAAGGAATGGTCCAGTTGTTTCATATCTAATTCTAAGCTATATATTTCAAGAATATGATTTCAATGCTGCCTTAAAACGTTTCTCTGCCAAAATTATACAAAATCAACTAGATACATTTACATCAATCAAAAAGACTCTAGGGCTTATAATTGGCACGGTTTATTTTCTTTTTATAACATGATTTCCTCATTCACTTCGTAAAATCATTGGGGGAAAACACAGCCAAAGTCCCACAATGCATCAAGGCTGGACAAGGCAATCCAACCAAGTAAAAGTCTCAAGAGTAGCAAAAACATCAGAGACACACTCACATAAACTCTTATGTGTCCCTCCAAAACACCAAGCTACCGGGTATAAATTCGTAATATGTGGTGCAGACACTTGCACCTTGCTTGCCATTTCAGTCTCTAGGAGCCCATATAAGCCTTGCTTAGTTGACTCAGGCAGGCAGTCATGTTCTCCTGGTGTCCTCCATCTCCTCTGACTCATAAAATCTTCCTTCTCTTCTGTGGGTTTCCCAGATTTCCAAGGGGAGAAAACCAAAGGAGACATCCAATTTAGTATCTCTCTCTCTCTCTCTCTCTCTCTCTCTCTCTCTCTCTCTCTGCACAATGGGTAGCTGTGAGTTTCTGCACCCTCTCCCATTTGCTGCCAGAGGGAGCTTCTCTGATGATAAAAGGGCAAAGCACTGATCTAGTTGTATAGCAGAACTTCATTAGGATTCATTGCTTTCTTTTCTGCCACTAGTGGTTGGTTCTACCCTAGGTCTCCGGGATATCCAATCTTCATTTCCTGACCATCAATGCAGTATATGGTATGAGCTAGCTATCATGTTGTGGGCCTCAAGTTAAACTAGACAATGGTTCTTCTCACCATTACGCCAACACATCTTGCAGGCAAGACTAAGTACCAAAATGAGCTATTCTAAATGATAATGATAGCAATTTTTCTTATACGTGTCTGGTATTTGATGACCAAGTTATTAGAGCTTAAAACACTTTTGTTTTTGTTTTTGTTTTTATATTTCAGCATCTGACAGGTACTCAAATTACTATCAACATTATTTCTTGTTTCCAGTGAAGCTTCACTCTGCTTCATTGTATTTTTCTACATTTGCATATAAAAGGGAATCTCACAAAGCCATCTACTTATATGTTCATAGTCGCATAGTTAGAAAGAAATGGTTTTCAGATGTCAATGTTCAGATAGGAAAATAGTATAAATTGTGTTACTGTTGTTGTGCCTATTATTTCTACTAGAAACCATATATACGCACACATATATGTGGCAGGATATTTGATCACACTGTGAGTCCTGAAATTTTGTCATTTACTAGAAAAACCTATTTCTTTTTTGGGTGTGGCTCAGCATTAGTACATACCTTTAATCTAGGAACATTCTGTTTATTGTAAACAAGATTAAACAAAGTCAACCACAGTCCATTAGGTTGACAGAGCAAGTAACCAGATAACAGGCACTAAACATAGGAACAAGAAACAGAGAGAGTAAGAGGAGCCATGAAAATGGACAGAGAGACTCACAGGAAATAGAAGGGTGGAACATTCAGTTGAAGAAGGTTTTTCTGAGATGCTGTGAGAGGGGGATGTTTTATGGGATATTGTCTGAGGAGGAAGCTGTGTTGGGTGCTTTTTCTGCCTCTCTGAGCTAGCAGACTTTCAAGCCAAAATCAGGTTCCTGTGTCCTTATTAGCAACATCATATATTTGAGGTTTTATTAAAAACTGTATCAGGTACTCCAACACATGACCTGATCACAACGACAGAGAAATCACTCCAGCTGTAAATAAACTAAAATGACATCAGATTTAGAAAGATACCTGGTAAGTCCTTAAGGACAGTGTTAAGGGTGGGACACCAATAGATGAATAGATTAGAAATGCAGCTGATATTGACTCTCACATTTATGAAGGGAAAAGAAATTTCTCAAAATTTTAAGAAAAATCAAAATGCTTTAATTTTGTAAAGCAAGGTCATTTGAAAGGATTATAGGCAAAGTGTTTCTAAAACCAGTATTATTTCTAGAGGCAAACCAAAAAGAAGGCTCCAGATTTCTGGAGTATGCAGAAGGTGTGGCAAATGTTGGAATGGACATTGTTGACAGACTTAAGACCAATAAATAAGATGATACGGCCAAAGGTCTCTTTATAGCCTGGATCCCATTGTCTTCTTTGTTGCCTAAGTCATGGCTATGCCGTTTTATGGCACTGTTAGATTTTTTCCCATATCTCTTAATATAATTACTATCTCTCAGTATATAGTGTTGTTTTGTATATTAGAATCTCAGAGCTTATTCTGTATGATTAAGAATTAACTTTGCTTTTTATTCAACTGCAGCAAGCAACCAGAAATATAAATAGAAAATTTCCATTTATATAACACATCAGCTCTCAAACAGGTCTAGCAGGCTTTCTAGAGTAAGGTAATGATGAAATTGATCAGTTATTAATAGGAAATATTATAGAATCCTTAGAATTTTATAAGAAGCACAATGTTGTCAGAAAAGGTTTGGAGAAAGATTTTCTATCACTTGGCAACAAGCCAAAGAAATTATAAGGAAATGACCTACTTAATTCTTTGTATAACCAAACTCCATTATCTGCAAGAAATAATACAAATAAAAAAATTGGTAAATGGCTGTGTTTACTTTTGTAGAGTTCTAGAAATTAAAATATGTTTAACATGCCATACATACATTTTCAGGATTTCATGGACAACTGCTTTAAGCTTTGAAAAAGCTGTTTCTGTAATCACACACTTATTTAAAAAATATGGATATGATGGACATACCTGTTTAATTTAAAACTGACTATATTCCAGCATGCTTCTATTAAAATGAAACATTTTGCATATTATAACAAAAAACTATGTTACAGGTATATCACACAATCTTAAAGGACATAGAAAGATATAATTGTACTTTAGAAGATATACTTAAGAAATTTTCCCTTACCCTCCCGCGTCCCCGCCCTGCTCCCCTACCCACCCCCTCCCACGTAATGGCCCTGGCATTCCCCTGTTCTGGGGCATATAGAGTCTGTATGACCAAGGGGCCTCTCCTCCCAATGATGGCCAACTAGGCCATCTTCTTCTATATATGCAGCTAGAGACATGAGCGCAGGGGGAACTAGTTAGNAAGTAGAGGTATTGCTGGATCTTCCGGTAGTACTATGTCCAATTTTCTGAGGTACCGCCAGACTGATTTCCAGAGTGGTTGAACAAGCTTGCAGTCCCACCAGCAGTGGAGGAGTGTTCCCCTTTCTCCACATCCACGCCAGCATCTGCTGTCACCTGATTTTTTGATCTTAGCCATTCTTACTGGTGTGAGGTGGTATTTCTGGATAACATGTGAAATGTAAATGAAGAAAATATCTAATAAAGAGAGAAAAAAAAAGATATACTTAAGAAACTGAAGGGGGTAATAAACACCCCAGAGATAGATTACAGTGCTTTATTAATGTGAAAATTTAAATGCTAATGAGAACAGAACAATAGCTGTGGATAGGAGTTGGATAGACGAAAAAAAAACTGTCTGAATTAAGTCATCCTGTATATTTAAAAGATGTGTTAACCTCAGAATAGAAACCAAGATATATGTTATGTTTGGCAAGAGGTTTTGTCTTCCTTTCCACAGAAGAAAAGCCCCCACTTCCACTCATAGGAGTCCTACAAGAAAACCAAGCAATATAGCACAGGTCAGACCCATGCAAGCTTCCTGATGATCAGGAACCAATTAATTTTAAGAAAATAGGTCAACAGTGCCATACTTCCTCGTTCTTTCTTCTGATCCTACTTGGTTGCCTTGTCCAGCCTTGATAACAGAGGAGGTTCTTAGTATTTGCCTGATATTCACAGGATGCTTGTCCTATTCTGAAAGAAAAGTAGCAGTGGATGAGGCATAGATGCTGGGTAGTTCAGAGAGGGATTGAGAGGCGAAGATGGAGGGAAACCTTCAGTCACAATGTAATACATGAGAGGAAAGTAATAAATGAAAATTAAAGAATAAGAAAAGAAACAATTCGTTCCAATTTGAGTATCTGCTCAATATTTTAAACTGTCTTTAAGCCTTATGTATCATCTAGCTCAATTATTTTATGCTTGAGGAATTTTAAGATTAATTTGGTTAAGTTGCTTTTCTAGTTTATAAACTCAATCTAATTTTCTTAGAGGCATTTCTCTGATTTTCTTAGTATCACATTTCTTTATATATGAAGTTGTGAAGTTGAATTTAATATACTGCTTAACGTATTTTGTCTCCAAGTGCATCCCCCAAATGATATAATAAGAAAAAATGAAGATCATATATTTCATTTATTTCCCACTGGAAATAATTTGTTCCAAGAATGTATATGATTACCTCTGAACTCAGTCTTCATGACTTAGAGGGAAAGGACCTAATTTAAGTGAGTGAGTGAAGGACAGTGATTGTGCCAATCATCCTAATAAACATGAGAAAACACATAATCAAGAATTATATGAATCCAAATTTCATGAGGGTCTCTATTAAAAAGCTGGAAAATGATAAGCAAGCAAAACTACTAAGAATTGGAGAGAGCAAAAGAGAGAGAATGTGGGAAGGAAGAGAGAGAGAGTAAGAGAGAGAGAGAGAGAACATCTATTCTGTTTAAAAAAAATGAGAGTGAAAACAGCATACAGATGGAGATAAAGTCAGATCTCTGTGAGTTCCAGATTTGTACAAAGGACCAGCAATTGAAAATACTTGAAAAAAAATTAGCATCTTTAGTGAACATATAAAATTCATTTCATGTCATTAGAAACAATGCACTCTCACAACCATTCATATAGCATTGAATATTTATGAAATATAAGTAACAGTGAGGTCATTTAAAGCCTAATGATCTACTTGTATTGGTTATGTGAAAATACTGTGCACTTTTATCTAAGGAGTTAAATATTCACAGATTCTGCAACTCAACGATGTGTCCACCCCTCATAGACATCAAAGATTCCTGAATAATATCAGATAGAGGTAAGTTGGCAAAGCAAAAATGAATAAGAAACTTCCTGGTATGCATGATTCCTCGAAGAAACAGATATCATCACCTATCATCGGTGCCCTTATTCTAGTTGATGAGGAAGACTATTGCATTTGTGTAAATAATGCCTTTGACACCGTGAATTGAAAATAAAGTGATACTAAATGGTTTTGCGAGAGGAAAAGCACCACTCTAACCTCATCCTTTTATACCCTACTCGCCTGACACAGAAGATCTGCAAGAGATATTGTGTGTTCTCTAGAAACCAAATTAGGTAGAAAATCATACCATGTCTTAACAATTACATTACTTTGCTCTGTAGAAACAGAACAAAACAAAACAAAACAAAACAAAACAAAAATGCTGTTTTTTCCTTGTGTGCTGGTATGTTTGCTTTTGTGTTTTAGAAAATTCTTGAAGAAGTATTAATATCTTTTAAGGTTTCCTTTCCATCTGATGTAGCTACATGCTTTTAAAAAGGCTTCATAGATTCTATGAAGAATAAAAAACAAGGAGATAGAATAACAAACCATGTGACATTTGATATGTTAACTTTAGTGGACTTAGTAGTAGAACAGGCTATAGATCTAATAATAGAGTATCAGTGTTCAGGACTGTTGGGTTTAGTCCTGATGTTGGATACACCTCCTAATTTTTCTAAACTTAGAAAAGATTTTGGTAATTAGGAAAAGTAAATTATTTATTGTCATTATGTTGTATCTATGCAAATTTTATATCTACATAGATATTCAAACTTTTGCAAGCTACTTAGTATGTGAAAAAGTTGCAACTCTCAACACTAATGTCCAAATGGAAATAACAGGAAAAAAGTAACACTGATGAATTTAGAAGTAAAAGATCATTCAGATCACAGACGTAGGAAAGGGGGTACTGTACAGAACCATTCAAGTGAGAAGCCAGATTGGCATATTTTATTAACTCAGATGAGTAGAAACAGATGTAATTCCATGGTATGTTTGAATGAGGATTCTCAAGAGCTGTTGGCCTTCGTTGGTCTACTGATTGGGGAATGGAAAATCTGACAATTACAAACTTTTCTTGTGTTACTCATCCCAGCATTCCGTTGAATGCTAATAAGGTACTGTCTAGGACCTTTCTACTTGCCATGAAGAGAGTCTCTTTATATTAAATGGTACAATATGGAAAATTCTAATCTGTCAAATTTATTTCTAAAGAATTTTGACTATAGTGGAGTGGAACAATATGTGACGTAGAGCTATACTTCAATTCTAGTTTATGTTGCCCATCATTTAATCAAATAAGTTGTGACTAACGACAATTTCCATCTTTCATTCCTGAAATTACTTAGGGTTTTCCAAGTAGCATATTACATATTCTTCAATGTTTATAATTTATCCTTGTGGAAACTAATGTAATAAATCATGTTATGATCTTGTCACAACTTGTTAATGCTGTAAAATATTAGCAATATATAATTTCCCTTTTGTGGATTAATACTAAATGGGAAACTTGGAGAATGCATTGATTCATTAAATAAAGAAGTCAACTTGTACCTACTGTTTGTGGAAAATGAAAGTTACACATAATATATATACAATTTCAAAGTTCAGAAGATTGTGTGATTATTTGTAGTATTAGTAATCAGCTTCAATCCCCAGATATCCTGGGAAATCTGTCCATTTTCTATTAATGTAGAGATGCCAATAGATGTCTTTCAGCTAATAGGAATTGACAACATATATAAATGTGTCCATATGGCTTAAATCTTTATCTTTGGTTTTACATAGAAGTTATAAATTGTTAAAAATAGGCTACCTCCAAGCTCATATTAATTTTTTACTTTTTATTTTCATTTTTGGAAATATTTTGATTTAATATATTTGGAGCATACCTATAGAACCTCCTTTTTCTGGTGTTTGAAATTTTCCTTTACTATCAGATAATCTACCCTAATTCTCCCTTAGGTTTTACCTTCCTCCTGAGACTACGAATTCACAAATCTGTCTCTAGAGAGACAACTAACTTCTGTTCTCTCTACCAGCTTGGTAATACTCTATAGGGAGCAAAATCAGGGCCATGATTCCAGGCACAGCACAACTTTTCTAATATTGTAAATGTTGCTTTTATTTCCTCAGATAAAGGGGTAAGATGAGAGCCATACACAAGCTGTGTGACTGTATCACATGGGTTGAGCCCAGAGCATGCCTCTCTCGGTTCTAACTATCCAGAGCCCTAAGCCTGGATGCTTCTAGACAATGTACAATGTAGTCTTTCATGCTCGCTGATTTGTTTGCCTTCTCTAGGCTTCTGTCTAAATTGTTCTACTTGCCTTCATACTAACTTTGACATTATGTTAACATTTTCTTGATCCTTCTCATTTCCTGGTTCATTCTGTCATCACCTGTGTCTAGCTTGTTCTCTCTGACACTTGTCTCTGTAAAACTGTCCCATTAAAACTGACTTATGCACATACCCCAGTTCCCTCCTCCCTATTGTTAAGTAGCTTCTCTCTCCTGTGCTGTTCTTATGTTAACTGGGCATATCTTATCTTTGACTGTGTCTATCATGTTTTTCTTTGATTTGCCACTTTGTCTCCCCCTCAATTAGATATCACTTTTAAACATGACTATTTCTACCTACAAACAAAGCTTATCTTCATTAAAAGAGATTAAATAAGGGTGTTAAGGGTTTGATGTATTCTAGGCAGATCATAGTATAATTGAGGGTATGTCTGTATTCTGGCTGATTGGATCATATTGTCCTAGTAGATCTTTTAATGTAATGCCTTGCCAGAGTAGATATGCAATTGATTAACATTTGTCTACAACTACATAGGAAATTAAAATTGTGCCAGATAAAAGAAAGACTAGAAAAGTTATTTATTTATATGTTAGCTTTGGTAATGAGAACCCACATTTTTCATTTACAAAAACTTGTAGAACTTTAAAAATTAAAACACCCAGTGTTTATATTAGAAATAAACTTTAATCATAAACTTCAAGGAAAAGTTAAAGGGTAGGTATGGTATGTAGAATAAAAATAAAATTACTATAAAAGTAATTAATAGATTTTCTACCCATATATCCATAGCTGGGTGATACTGATGATTTCCTTTCTCCTCAGGTAGTGTGAGTAGTATCTTCCAGCACCATAAATGGTAGATAGTAGAAGTGAAAGATCTAGTCAGACACCAACTCATATATATATATATATATATATATATATATATATATATATATTTCAAATTTTATCCCCTTTCCAGATTTCCCATCCTATAAACTTCCCATCCCATTTTCCCTCCTCCTGGTTCTATGAGGGTGTGCCCCCACCCACCCACTCCCACCTCCCTACCCTTGTATTCCCTTACACTGGGACATCGAACCTTCAGGGGACCAAGAGCCTCTTCTCCCATTGATGCCTGACAAGGTCATCCTTTGCTACATATATGGCTGGACCCATGAGTCGCTCCATGTGTACTCCTTGGTTGGTGGTTTAGAACGTGGGAGTGGTAATTGGTTGGTATTGTTGTTCTTCCTATGGGGTTGCAAACCCCTTTGGCTCTTAAGTCTTTCCTCTAAGTCCTCCATTGGGGAACCCATGATCAGTGATCAGTTCAATCAATGGTTGGCTGCTATTTGGTGTTTGATGATAAAAGTATTGTCTTCAGCATAGATTCCTTGTGTAAACAGAGGGGCATAATATTTTATATCCTATTTCATTGTGCTTGAGATGACATGATGATGTCTGTTTGACTAGGCTTGGCCCAAGGGAAGTGGCACTATTAGGAGGTGTGGCCTTGTTGGAATAGGTGTTGTCTTGTTGGAGGAAGTGTGTCACTGTGGGGGTGGGTGATTATCATTTCCTTCTATGTTGAGGCTCTACTGAGTATAGAAGAAAGCTTCCTCCCAGTTGCTTGAGGATGCCAGTTTCTTTTGGTTGCCTTTGGAACAAGATATAGAACTCTCAGTTCCTTTCCTAGTGCCATGCCTGTCTGCCTGCTGCCATGCTTCCTGCTATGATGATAATAGACTAAACTTCTGAAACTGTAAGCTAGCCCCAGCTAAATGTTTGCTTTTATAACACTTAGTCCTGTTTGTCCCTTCACAGTAATGAAATATTAATTAAGGCAATGACCCAACATCTTCTATAATCATCATTGGAAAAAGCATATTAGTGTGAACTTTTTTCAAAAGTTAAGAACAGAGATTTGGCTATATTACAAGGGAAGAGAGAAGCACTGGATAGAACAGGGACAGAGAAATAAGGGACATGGGTGAAACTAAAAATTTCCCAACATAGAGTGTTATGGAAAATTTTAATCAGAAAAATGTCCATGATTTAGATATGAAAAACTTGGATTTCTAATCCTATTTACATCAAAGAATTAAGCCATGGTATAGCTAAGTGAATCAACAGTCCCTAGACTTATGGAATTAAAAAAATGAACTTATACTACCCTTATATTTATGAGGGTGATGATACTTCAGAAGTTCACAAGACTTCATATAAAGTATGAAAAAATATTTAGTTTCCTTAGAGCTCTAATAATTTAGACTTGATCTTGAGGAATGAATGGATGTTTTTCATGACTTTTATTTGTTTTCAGCCATAAAATGTCAGTAAAGCATACATAGGAGGTTTTGGATTTTACAGCTCAAATATATTTAGGTTACAGAAGGTATTTTCAACTTCTCATAAGAAAAAATAATTTCTTGATGTTAGAATATTGTTTCAAAAATTGTGCTACAGTATCCTTGTAAAATGACAAGTAAAAGATGTTTAGATTCCCGCATTTGGAAAATGAAATTTTATACTGCCTTGCTTTATCCTGTAGAAATATACATGTATAAGATATGTATAATACTATATAGATATATTATATTAAATATTAATATAATCATATGAATAGTGAATTAAATAAAATTGTTATTTTTAAATGTCAGTCTATTAAATTATATATATATAAATAACATATAAATATATAACATATTATGCATATATTTTAAAAGTAGCAGGTTTATGGATAAATATTTAATTGTTGTTAGAAGTCTTTTTTTCACCTTCTTTTTAGAACAGCAATGTTTCTGAATATCAACTCAGTTTCTCATTAGTAAAATACCTTAATGAAGTTTATGTAATTGTTAGACTATATATGGATCCTAATTCTCCTCATATATGCTATAAAATTATTAAAAGAATTATATATAAGCATTTAATATATATCCATATCCATAATAGATTATATTATGTATACATATATACAAAAGGATATATGTATATATGTAGTATATGATATATACCATAATATTATGTATATATGTGTATATATATGTCTATGTATGTATGTATGTATATATATATATATATATATATATATATATATATATATATATCATAATCTATTATATATATCTATACTTTTTTTAAAAAAAGATAAATTTCAGAAAAGATTCATTTGTTTCACCTGCATTTAGAAAAGGAAAAGTATACTTACCTTGGGCACATAAAGAAATTTAAAGTATATGTAAAAATAATTAATTAGGACAAAAAAACCCAACATTTTTAAAACTTTGGTTTCACCTATGCCATTAAAAGAACAAAACTAAGCCTGGTGTGGTGGTGCACGCCTTTAATCCCAGCACTCAGGAGGCAGAGGCAGGTGGATTTCTGAGTTCGAGGCCAGCCTGGTCTACAAAGTGAGTTCCAGGACAGCCAGAGCTACACAGAGAAACCCTGTCTCGAAAAACCAAAAAAAAAAAAAAAAAAAAAAAAAAAAAAAAAAAAAAAAAAAAAAAAAAAAAAAAAAAAAAAAAAAAAAAAAAAAAAAAAAAAAGAACAAAACTAAATGAAGAGAATTTAGTGCACGGTAGAACTATAGCCAAAACAGAGACTCTGAGGATGGAGAGGGGAGCTATCTGTGCAAATTTTAAGCTTAAAATATATGAATAATAGAAAACTTTTAACCTTTTGCTTAATGTGTTCATAAGAGGTAACACTGAACTCAAATCCTGTGACTGTGATTCCTGATCAAGTTCAGCAAAATGAGAAAAATCTTTTAGAGGAAGATAGCAAATTCACATAGTACAGATTTAATGACCTCAAATTTCTGTGTGCAGAAGTGATTTTTAGGAAGAAGAATTTAGAATACTTCTTGTTTTTCAATTGGCTATTTTATTTATTTACATTTCAAATGTTATCTACTTTCCCAGTTTCCCCTCTGAAAACCAGCTATACCATCCCCCCTTACCCTGCTTCTGAGAGTGCTCTCCCATCCACCTACCCACTCCTGCCTCACTGCCCTAGCAATTCTCTACACTGGGGCATGAAGACTTCACAGGACCAAGGGCCTCCCCTCCCATTGATGCCAGATAAGGCCCCTTAGCTTCTTCAGTCATTCCTCTACTCCTCCATTGAGGTCCTGTGCTCTGTCAGATTTGGTTGGCTATGAGCATCTGCATCTGTATTGGTCAGAATCTGGCAACGCCTCTCAGGAGATATCTGTATTAGGCTCCTGTCAGCAAGCACTTCTTGGGATCCAAACTAGTGTCTGGGTTTGGTGTCTGCATTGGGGATGGATCCTTAGGTGGGGCAGTCTCTGGATGCCCTTTCCTTCCATCTCTGCTCCACTCTTTGTCTCTATATTTCCTTTAGACAGAAACAATTCTGGGTTAAAATTTTGGAGATGGGTGGGTTCCTCAGCCATTCCTCAGCCAGGGGACCATGTCTAACCTCTGAATATCGCCGAGGCACCTTTGTCCTCCCCTTTGTGGGGTTACTTCAGCTAATGTCTTCCCTGTGAGGTCCTGGGAGGCTCTTGCTTTCCAGGCATCTGGGACTTTCTAGTGTCTACCCTCAGTTCCCCATCTCCCGTTGTTACACACCTCTGTTCAGTCTCTTGACCTTCTGTACATCTCCTCCATCTCCTCCCATACCTGATTCTTCCACTCTTTCCCCCTCCTCCTCTTCTCTTCCTCCCAAGTCCCTCCCACCCTCTACTTTATTTTTGTTCCCCCTTCTAAGTAGGACTGGAGTATCCAGTCTTTGATATTCCATCCTCTTGAGCTTCATGTGGTTCATGAGTTGAATTGTGGGTATTCCACACTCTTGGCCTAATACCCTCTTATCAGTGAGTATTTCTTAAGAAATAAAAAGTCTGTGCTCTATCTTCTAGTCCACACCTCTACCTGCAGTTGCTGGATCTGCAGGACTCTCCCATGCTCACAACTCTACTTGCTTCCAGGGAAGTCTGCTGTCACCTGGGAACACCAGGTGAGATACCCATGTCCCAATCCACTGCCTGTTTTGTCCCCACAATGCCCAATAGCCAAGAGGTCTGGCTTATCTTTTCTGTTCTCCACTTTCCTGTCCAAACTTTTACTTGAAATCACAGATTTGCACTCCACTCCATGAGTCACAGTGCCACTATTGCCTTGCAGAAGGTCTGTTGCTACATGTGACAAACTGTCCCAGAGGCCTGTTCCTACCAGTAACAACCACAGCAAACAATTCCAGAGACAACCCTATAGCTAAAAGCAGCAATTGACAAATTCCAGTGCAGTATGGCAACATCAGAACCTCCTACTACAGCGAGCCCTTGATGTCCTAACGCATCCGAAGATCAAAACTGTGATCTTAACTTTCATCTTATGAAGATGATGGAGGCTTTTAAAGAGAAACAAATAAATATAAACACAGGAAAATACAATCTAACAGGTAAAGGAAAAATACTCACTAAAATACTCATAAACTAAATTCAAGAAAATATCAATAATAACATTTTCCATGATCAAGTAGGCATCATCCCAGGGATGCAGGAATGCAGGGATGTGGGGATGCAGGGATGTGGGGATGTGGGGATGCAGGGGTGCAGGAGTGCAGGGGTACAGGGGTGTGGGGCTGTGGGGCTGCGGAGATGTGGGGCTGCAGGGATGCAGTTTCTTTCTTTTCTTTATTTTTCTTTCCTTTTTGATTTTTGTTTTGTTTTGGTTTTAGTCACATCTAGATTCCTGTTTTTTCTCTTGTCCCTCCACCACAGTCCTCCCCCCATCTCCACCCCCTTCTCCTCTCAGAAGGTGGGGACCCCTGGCCATACCCTTATCCTGGAAAAACAACTCTCTGCAGGGCTAGTTGCTTTCTCTCCAACTGAGGCCAGACAAGGCAGCCCATATTCCACAGATAGGTAACAGCTTTATGCATAATCTTGCTCCAGTTATATGAGACCCAAATGAAGACCAAGCTGTATATCTCCTTCATATGCACAGGGTGGCCTATGTCCATTCTGTGCATGTTCTTTGACTGGTGGTTCAGTCTCTGAGAGACACCAAAGATCCAAGGTAGTTTGCTTTGTTGGTCTTGCAGTGGAGCTCCTATCCCCTTTGGGTGTCAGTCCTTCCTAATTCTTACATAAGAGACGACCTCCTGTCACCAGGCATGAATCCCAGTGAAACAATAGAAACAACAACTCACCCACAAAATTAGTAACCCAATTTCTTTTCTCTTCTTTTCTTTTCTTTTCTTTTCTTTTCTTTTCTTTTCTTTTCTTTATTTAGTTTAAGTGTACAAATGCTCTAGCTTCATGTACACCCGCATCCCAGAAGAGGGCATCAGATTCAAGTACAGATGGTTGAGAGCTACCATATGTTTTCCAGGAATTGAACTCAGAACCTTTGGAAGATCAGCTAATTCTCTTAACCTCTGAGCCATCTCTACAGCCCCCTAGATTTTTCTTGTCTACAAGAAATACAGGAACAAAGGCAGAGCAAAGACTGAGGAAATAGCCAACCAATAGCGAGGCCAAGCTGAGATCCATCCCATAGGCAAGCACCAACCCCTGATACTATTAATGATACTCTGTTATGCTTGCAGACAGGAGCCTAGCATGACTGTCTTCTGAGAGGCTCCAACTAGTAGCTGACTGAAAGAAATGTAGAGACCCACAGTTCAACACTATTGTAGATATGTCTAGATATGGTATTAATTTCACTCACTGTCCATGATGAAGATTACTATAGTCCCCTCTGTAAATTCTTACTAAATCAAGATTCTACTTAGTCTAGTATATAATACCCCCCCCCTTTTGTTTTTCAAGACAGGGTTTCTCTGTGTAGCTCTGGCTGTCCTGGAGCTCACTTTGTAGACCAGGCTGGCCTCGAACTCAGAAATCCACCTGCCTCTGCCTCTGCCTCCTGAGTGCTGGGATTAAAGGTGTGTGCCACCACGCCCGGCTTTATAATACCCTTCTTATGAATCCAAAGCCAATCAACTGTAGACAATTTGGGATAGTGTCTGAATGAACTACTCTGTCCTATGACTGGGGGGGGGGCAATTCCCACTATAGTTTGGCTAGAAAAAAACATACAAACAAACAGAATTGTAAGTTGTTTTGAGAAGCTGAAAATAATCACTATATAGCTATGTCTAGCAAATATCTGAATTTTAGACATTATGAAAGTTTTACTGCTAA
The DNA here is from genome assembly GCA_902729485.2 of Mus minutoides. NCBI lineage: Eukaryota > Metazoa > Chordata > Mammalia > Rodentia > Muridae > Mus > Mus minutoides. Next base: position 75,041 of record LR752324.1, on the reverse strand, counting down.
ACAAGTGTATATACCTTGATTTGATGGCTTCTCTTTTCAGCCACAGAAGTGAACACAGAGAAAAATCTGAAAAGCATAGGACCACACTGTTCCCCAGGGTTTCCCTAACCGCAGAACTGACAGAATAAAACTGTGTATTTGGGCTTGAGATGTGGATTAGTCTTCACTAGAGGTTAGTGCTTAAAACATGGGATTGAAAAGGTCAGCACTTTTATCCATTAAGCCATCAAGCTTTTTTCTATGATAAGAGTAGATGAAAGGTTTTAACTTGAATCACAAACGTAAAGTTCAGCAGACTGATCGTATCTCAAATTGAAAGAACAAGACAAAAATACCTTTGTCATTTGGAGGATTGGAATGCAGTGGTCTAAATGTCAGGACAGAATGGCAGAGTAGCAAGTCTTGGATTCTATCACCAAAAGAAAGAAGATATAGCAATTTTCAGTATTCTAAATCCTATTACATTTAAAAATAGGATCACAGTTTGAACTCTACTTATCAAATACTAACATGAGTTTAGAGTTTACAATAACATGCTCATTTCTAATTATATGCTAGTAAATTTGACCCCCCATTTAGAATCCAACTATGCTATTGCTATTCTATAATAAAACACATACTGAAGGCAAGCAACTACTGTTCTTGCTTCCTGAGCAGAATTTAATTGCATACTTCATCTGATGCAAATGAAGACAGATTTGATTTTATTGTTCTTATAAAACAATATTGTATAGGATACTTAGAGTTTGCAATGATATTTATAGATTTTTATTGAATTGTATCATCCAAATATTTTCTAAGACATTACTAAGCAATTGTGTTCATAATTTTCTTCCCGAATGACAAACACTGGCTTCTTCTTACTGTGTTTTTTTTTCTTTTTTAATACTGCTTTATTAAATTTAGTGTATTTATATAACAAGGCAAAGAAAAATAAAAGTAAGGTTTTTCTAAGACTCTAGCTCCTGTATATTGAGAGATTTTTTTCATGAAAAAGAGGCTTTCATAGCTTTCTGTCTTGAGCAAATAGAGAAATCTCTAGAGTAGCAGGAAATAAAGTAACCAGGTTGAACAAAAACCACAACAAATCCCTTAAATCGATAATTACTCTTCTGAAATAAAATGATTCAGGAAGCAAAACAGATAAATTCTCTGCCATTCCATGCACTTTATTTGCTGTTCAAGCACTTTGAATATGGCTCATTTTGAATGTTGATTTCTTAAAATTAACATATAAGACATTTTAGGGGTTTTATTGATTGGATTCTGACATATGCTATAGAAAGATGTCATTAGCTCAGTAAGTTATCAATAACAGAAATTGTTACTCTCACAGTTCTTGAGGCTGGGAAGTCTAAGATTGAGGTTATGGCATAATCTGAGAAAAATGTTCTTTAGTTGATTGGTTTGGGCTGCATTACTCTTGTGTTTGCTTTATTAGCACATGATGCATTTTCATTATTATCTTACATGGTAACAAGGACAAACCAACATTTTTGGTACTTAATAGGAGACTATAACCAGTCTATTACAGAGATTGGGGATGGATAAGATGCTAAAATTACTTTTTGCTCTTAAAAAGACTGGAGTTTAGTTATCAGTAACACCATTGGATGGGCCTACAACTGCCTGTAAATGTAGTTCCAGTGGATCCAACATCCCCCTTCTAGCACCTGAGACATAAAAGTAAAATTAAATAAATAGTGGGATAACTTAGACCGCAAAGGACATGCATGATATGTACTCAAAAATAAGTGGATATTAGCCCCCCCCCCCAAAAAAATAGTACAGAATACCCAGGATACAATCCAAAGAACTCAAGAAAGTTAATATTCCAAAGGGCCCAAGTGAGAATGCCTCAATCTCACCTGAGAGGGAGAAGAAAGCAATCATGGGGGGGCAGAGGGAAGGAGGGACCTTTGTGGGAGAAGGAATAGGAAGGGAAAACGGGGAACATGATAAGGTATTGGGCTGGGGTGGGGGAGGCAGGAGTGAAGCTCTGAGTCCCAGCAGAAAGAATGGAAACAGGCACCTTCCAACAGTAAGTGGTGTGGGGACACTCTAGAATGTATCAGAGACCTGGGAGGTAAGAGATGCTCATGGGTCAGAGGTAAGGACCTTAAATTAAAATGTCCAACACTTGGGAAAGGGAACTTGTAGAGTTCACATACAAATAGACAGGGCATCAAGTGGAGGGATGGTGTTGCCATCTAACAGTCAAAAACTCTGACCCAGAATTGTTCCGGTCTAAAAGAATGGCAGGGACAAAAATTGAGAAGAGACTGAGGGAAAGGAAATCCAGTGACTGGCCCAAATTGAGGTCCAGCTCAAGAGGAGGCCCCAAGGCCAGACATTCTTACTAATGCTATGATGTGGTTACATACAGGAGCCTAGCATGGATGTCTCCAGAGAGGCCCAACAAGCAGCTGAAAGAGTCAGATGCAGATACTTACACCCAACCAATGGACAGAAGCTGGTGACCTCTGTGGTTGAATTAGTGAAAAGCTGGGAAAACCTGAGGAGGATGGAGACCCTGTAGGAAGATCATCAGTCTCAACTAACCTAGATCCCTGAGATATCTTAGATATTGAGTCACCAACCAGGCATACATTAGCTGATATGAGACCACAGACACATATACAGCAGAAGACTGCCTGGTCTGGCCTCAGTGAGAGAAGTTGTACCCAACCCTCGAGAGACTTGAGGACCCAGGGAGTGGGGAGGTCTGGTAGGATCAGGACATCTTTGGAGACAGGGGGAGGAGGAATTTGATGAGGAACTGTCAGAAGGTTACATGAAATGGGGATAACAACTAGACTGTAAAAACACAGTAATAATAATAATAATAATAATAATAATAATAATAATAATAATAAAGTGTAGTGAGTAGGAGCTATCTATAGGCACCATCTCGAATTCTCTGTGTTCAATGAGTTATGCAATGGTTTTCTTCAGCAAGAGGGCCTTACCATAAGCTTTAGGAGAACAATCAATATCTTTGGTAATAATTTGTCTTTATAAGTTTCTATGTTTTCTTTTTGGCCAAAAATATCTTTTAGATGTAACCCATTCTTAGTACTGGAGATTTTATTTGATGGCCATGGATGTTTAGTTGAGAGCTTTTCCTCCTAATTATTTAATGATTCCATTTATATTTATTTCATAAACATATATATTTAAAAGGCTTCTACTACATTATGCTTCTTTAAAATTTGTCAAATAGCCATTTGTTTTAGCTTTCCCTCTGAGTATTCACACCCTTCTCTCCTCTTCATTGACCTTGTGCATTTGAGCCTCTTATCCAGTTCCTGCCTGTCTTAGTCAGGGTTTCTATTCCTTCACAAACATCATGACCAAGAAGCAAGTTGGGGAGGAAAGGGTTTATTTGGCTTACATTTCCATACAGCTGTTCATCACCAAGGAAATCAGGACTGGAATTCAAACAGGTCAGGAAGCAGGAGCTGATGCTGAGGCCATGGAGGGATGTTCTTTACTGGCTTGTTTCCCCTGGCTTGCTCAGCCTGCTCTCTTATAGAACCCAAGACTACCAGCCCAGAGAGGGTCCCACCCACAAAGGGCCTTTCCCCCTTGATCACAAATTGAGAAAATGCCCTACAGTTGGAGGCATTTCCTCAATTGAAGCTTCTTTCTCTGTGATAACTCCAGCTGTGTCAAGTTGACACAAAACTAGCCAGTACACTGCCCTATATTTATTTATAACTAAATATCTGATTTCTACTTCCTATGGATATAATCTCCCCCACACAGTATCTTACTCTGTACTTAACTGGTGTTATTATAATATATTATAATATAGTCTGAATGTTACCATAGGAAGAACATAAATGTAAAACTCTGCCCTCTGGAGTGGTGACCTGTTTGCCAAATATGCTGTGTGTAATGGTATTATAAAAAGTTGTGGTAGCAATCTACCACCATCTGATTGTAATTAAGGCTGCTTCTATGAGATGGAACCCATCTGTGCCACTACCTGTATGGCCAAGAACCTGAGACTAGGTAAACCATAAACATAAAGAAATAACAATATACAACTCTTCTGCTAAAGTAATATAGCAATAGGATGACTACTAATGATATTCTACAATACTCATTGATCAGTGTCTTGCTGAACCATTATTAGAAAAAGAATTCTTCTTCAACAAGTGAGAAGAAATACAGAGTCCCACAACTGAAAATGTGCACAGAGTGACACACTTGGGACACTCAGTTCTAAATGAGATATTTCCATCAATCCCCACCCCCTCTTGCATGGCTCCAGGACCTTTTGAGAAGAGGAGGCTGAAATATTGTAAGAGCTAGTCGGTATGGAAAACATCAAGGAGACAAGCCCTTCTAGATACAAAAGGACTGATGTGCATATGATCTCACAGACACTGTGGTTGCATAAACAGGATCTTCACAGGTCTAAATCAGATGGAGTACCAATTCTGAGAGAGAAAGTAGACAAAAGATCCTTTCCCCAACCCAAATCTATCTTCAATTGATAACCACTAGCAAAGAAAAAAAGTCTTCTACAAGGGAGTATCATTACTTATATACACCACAGTCAAGGGTAACAACTATGCAAGTAGTAGATGCTATCATAAAAGAAATTCAATGCTCGTTTTTGGAGGGTTCTGTCTCACAGTGCATTGTTAGAGCATTTATATTTTTACCATACAGGTATTTTGCTTATATAATATGGTTTCTGAATTTGTTTTTAAGGGTTTTCTACAGGTGTGAATGTGTGTGTCTAAGCTTCTGTTTGTGTTTCTTCTGCTTTTGCTTTGGGTTTTGTTTGCTTTATATATATATATATATATATATATATATATATATATATATATATATCTTACTTTACTGCATTTTCCTTTAATATTTCCATTTGTTTCCTAATGATAGAGATAAAGAAGTGCTATGAGTGGGGAATTGTGGAAAATCTGGGAGGAATTAGGGATGGGAAAATCATACTCAGATTATATTTTATAGAAAAATCTATTTTCAATTAGAGAAAAATAACTACCCTTGATTGATTCTGCAATGGAGATCAGACCACTTTCTAAGAGCCTACTTGAGAGGGGACCAAAATTCTAATAATAGCAGAATCTCCCACAATGGTGTTAGAGACTTGACCCCACTTTCAGAAATAAAGTATTTGCAGATATAATACAGATGAGATATAATCAGCAATATAATCCAGAATAATGGTTATGTTTAGAAAAAGACGTCAATTTGGGCAGAGACAGGACAGGAAAATGCCTTAGGAGATGGAGGAAGAAAAGGAAGTTATGCTGCTACAATCAAAAGACAGTCTGAGACTAACAAAAGCCAGAAGATGTAAAAATGGGTCATACCATGAAAACTTTGGAAATTTTCATGCTTTCATAACTATAGAATGAAATAAATTATTCTTTTCTTTTAATCTTCTCTCATTCATCCTGATCTCAGTTTTCCCAGACCCACTCCTCTTCCCCAGAACTATTTGTTCTCTGTATTCCTTTAGGAAAGAGGGTAAGACAAAAAGACTAGACTCACAGCCAAAATTATACTTTTAATTTTTTGTTACTTTAATATTGGATGATATAATAAAGACATCTCCTGTATAAACACTTAAATTATTCAGTTTATTTTGTTAATCATTTATAGTGTAGTTTCTATTTAATTTTAAAATAATCCACTGTGTAGTTACCTAGTATAGTATTTCATTCCAATATGGGATATAATATACAGAATTGATGATGGGAAATCATCATCATGAAAACCCATTTTAATAAAACAGAAACTCTACACAAAAATTATAATAGGCTAAGCAAAATACAACAAGGATTTGTTTAAGACATTAAAAAGCATATTAACTAGTACTCTCAAAGAAAATCAATAAAATTATATTGGTTTATGCTCACTCTATTCCATATCACATTAAATTTTGATAAGAAAAAAATCAGCAAAAAAAGTCTTTTTGTTGTTTGTTTGTTTGTTTTAAATGGATTTGTTATCATTTCATCACACCACTAATTTCATTTTATGGTAGAGGTCAAAGGAAGGCTCAAATTTTCTTATAGTCATCTACATATGTGAGTAAGGATAGCACAATAACATAGCTTATGGAACAAAATACATTCTAATTAAATTTTATAATAAGTGAATAAAGAAAAGCAAAAGTTGGGAAATGAACGACCTTTGACCTCTTAGAGTTATACAAGCTTTGGATTTATTCTTTATTTCTTCATTCATGAATGAGAATCTAAGTTAAAACTATACTGTTGATTTACACATACAACTTCATCACTGATAGGAAGACATAATTATTTTAGAAATACAGGGTTCAACAATTCAGATCTAGCCCTAAAGGTGGTATTTCATAATGATATATAATTTTATTTTTATTTTTCTTAAACTTCGTTAACATTTTCCATCATTGGTAAACCCATTTGTAATCCCCCAACAGTGTAAGGGGATAACTTCTCTTTATATTCTTGATAATATTTGACTTTTTATTTGTAATTGATGAATTTCTGTCTTTGACAATTTTACATATGTCTATAGTATACATTAATTGATCTTCTTACAATGAGCATCTCAGCAGATGTGAGAGGATATTTATTTCACCATTTTGATTCTTGTTTTTATAGTTATTGATAATATTTCATACATTTTATTTATTATTCATTCATATTTCTGTTTTCAAAATATCTTCTCAGTGATTTCACGGTTAAAAAATTAGTTACTTATTGACATTGCTATTGAGTTTTGTGTGGTACTCATAAGTTTTGTAGATTATCTCTAACTTTGAACATATCATTTTCCAATATTTTCTTCAGTTTTATCATACGTCCATTTATTTATTAGTTGCTCCTGTTTTTCTATGATACCTTATGGAATTTAGAATTGTTTAGTTGAGTTTGAATGACTGTCATTTGTTGAGGATTTTTGTCTAATGCTTGTATTAAGTTATTGGGTTTCCCAAATTGCATGAGAGTTCATAAGTAAGAAGCTGAACATTCCTGCTCCTACTTGGTTCTGACTGGTAAATAAAGTTGCCAGTGACCAAAGGCTGAACAGGGAGACAGAAGTAGGACTTTAGGATCAGGTATGTGTGGGAAGAGACAGGAGAGAAGCCCACAGGGTCAAAAGAATGAATGGAGATAAGCAGCATTGGGAGCTGGAAGGTCAGGGGACCCTCTAGATAGAACAAGAGATCTGGAAGGTGAGAAGCTCTAAGGACTCAATGCAAGTGACCTTAGGCAAAATGACCAACATTGGGGAGAGGGAACTAGAAGAGTCCACCTCCAGGAGATAAACAGTGCCTCAAGTGGAGAGATTGGGTTACTAATTCATAGTCAAAATTTCTGACCCAGAACTCTTCCTGTCTAAAAGAACTACAGGGACAAAAATGGAGATGAGACTGATGGAAAGGAGGTCTAGTGACCAGCCCAACTTCGGGTACATCTCATGTAAGGGCACCAGGCCTGACACTATTACGGATGCTATAGTGTGCTTATATACAGGAGCCTGGCATGGCTACCCTTTGAGAGGCACTACCGGCAGCTCACTGAGACATGAGCAGATAATTATACCCAATCATTGAACTGAAGTTAGGGATCCCTATGGTTGAATTAGGGGAAGGACTGAAGAAGCTGAAGGGGAGAGCCACCCCATAGGAAAACCAGGAGTCTCAACTTACCTAAACACTTGTGAGCTCCCAGAGAGTAAGCCACCAATCAGGAGCATACATAGGTCTGTGGCTCCTGGCACAAATATAGCAGAGGTCTGTCTGGTCAGGCCTCAGTGGGAGAAGATATGCTTAATCCTCAAGAGACTTGAGGCCCCAGGGAAGGGCGAGACCTGTTGGGGAAGAGCACCCTCTCAGAGGCAACAGGGAGGAGAAATGTGAACTGTGGGAATAGGGCACAAAATGGAGGACAATGACTGGAATGTAAGTAAAATAATGATAATAGTAATAATAATAACAACAACAACAATAATTAATGAGCTTTGTGTACTGGCTGGTTTTGTGTGTCAAGTTGACAAAGCTGGAGTTATCACACAGACAGGAGCCTCCCTTGAGGAAATGCCTCCATGACATCCAGCTCTAAGGCATTTTCCTAATTAGTGATCAACGGTGGGAGGGCCCATTGTGGGTGGTGTCATCTCTGGGCTGGTGGTCCTGGATTCTATAAGGAAGCAAGCTGAGTAAGCCAGGGAACGCAAGCCAATAAGCAGCAGCACCCCTTAATGGTCTAGGCATCAGCTACTATCTCCAACTTCCTTCCCTCTGTGAGTTCTGACTTCCTTTGGTGATGAACAGCAATATGGAAGTGTAAGCTGAATAAAGCCTGTCCTCCCCAACTTGCTATTTGATCATGATGTTTTGTTCAGGAATACAAACCCCTACTAAGACATCCCTCTACTTCACAAAGCCCCTTCTCTTCTTCTCTGAGAACAGGAACCTCTTCCTCAGGGTACCAACCCACCTTGGCATATCAAGTCTCTGTAGACCCGAATACATTTTCTTCCACTAAGGCCAGACAAGCTAGCCAGCCCAGTTAGGGGAACAGGATTCACTGGCAGGCAACTGAGTCAGCCCCAGCTCCAGTTGTTGTACTATTTGAAGACTAAGCTGTACATCTGATTCATATGGTCGGTGTGGTGGTTCATCCAGCCCATGTATGCTTTTTGGGTGGTCCCCAAGGATTCAGGTTAGCTGACTCTGTTGTTCTTCTTGTGGATTCCCTATCTCCTCTGGGTCCCTCAATCCTTCTCCCAACTCTAAGAACTAGACTCACTAAGCTCCATCTAATGTTTAACTATGTGTCTCTATATCTGTTTTTATCAGCTGTATGCTAGGTTCCTGTCTGTAAGCTTAACAGAATATCATCAATAGTGTCAGAGACTGGCTCTTGCCCATGGGATGGGTCTCAGTTTGGGTCAGTCATGGGTTAGGCATATCTTCAGTCTCTGCTCCATCTTTGTCCCTGTATTTCTTTGAGGCAGGACAGCTTGATTTCTTACAGAATCCAGTACCACCAGTCCAGGGATGTCATCACCCACAATAGGTCCTCCCAACCTTGATCACTAATTAGGAAAATGCCTTACAGCTGGATGTCATAGAGGCATTTCCTCAAGGGAGGCTCCTTTCCCTGTGATAATTCCAGCTGTGTCAAGTTGACATGCAAAACCAGCCAGTATATATACCTCATTTATTATTTTTGTCTTAGTCAAGGTTCCTGCCCTGTGTGAGTTTCAGTCCTGACTTCCTTTAGTGATGAACAGCTATGTGGAAATGTAAGCCGAATAAACCCTTTCCTCCCCAACTTGCTTCTTAGTCATGATGTTTTGTGCAGGAACAGAAACCCTGACTAAGACAGTATACTGGCTAGGTTTTGTGTCAACTTGACACAGCTGAGTTATCACAGAGAAAGGAGCTTCAGTTGGAGAAGTGCCTCCATGAGATCCAGCTGTGGGGTATTTTCTCAATTATTGATCAAGGGAGAAAGCCCCTTGTGGGTGGGACCATCTCTGGGCTGGCAGTCTTGGGTTCTATAAGAGAGCACACTGAGCAAGCCAGTAAAGAACATCCCTCCATGGTTTCTGCATCAGCTCCTGCTTCCTGACCTGCTTGAGTTCCAGTCCTGACTTCCTTTGGTGATGAACAGCTATGTGGAAATGTAAGCCGAATAAACCCTTTCCTCCCCAACTTGCTTCTTAGTCATGATGTTTTGTGCAGGAACAGAAACCCTGACTAAGACAGTTTGCAAAACATAGAAAAAATGTTTAAGTTTTGGAAGTTATTTTCTTGTGTATTATATAGATTCAGGAAATATTTAATTTGTTCTCAGGTATCTGATACGTTCATTGCCTCCAGCAACAATCATTAATTTTTGAACACAAGTGCTGTGTGAGCAAATATAGTGTTTCTCTTGTGGATTTGTTAAATATTTTTAAATTACTTTTTATTTAGGTCATTCAATTTTATTTTTATTTTTATAATATTTATTTTTAAGTTAAAGTTACTTCTGAATTAGTTCTCTTTTACTTTGTTCTTCTCTCAAACAATAAAAATTAGTATTTATGCCTTTCTAATGTTCTAATATATTGTGATGAATGATATTGCAATCCAATCTTTGAAAAAATGGAGGATAAAACTAAAGATAGGACTGAAATAGTGGGAAAAATGGGAAATGGGTGGGAACACAGGGACCCCAATGGAGGAAGTAGAGAAAGTACCCAAGGAGCTGAAGGGGTCTGTAACCCTATAGGAGGAACAATAATATGAACTAACCAGTACGCCCCAGAGCTTGTATCTCTAGCTGCATATGTAGCAGAAGATGGCCTAGTTGGCCATCATTGGGAGGAGAGGCCCTTGGTCTTGTAATGATTATATTCCCCAGTACAGGGGAACACCAGGGCCAGGAAGTGGGAGTGGGTAGGTTGGGGAGCAGGGTGGGGGTGGGAGGAGTGTATAGGGGACCTTCGGGATAACATTTGAAATGTTAATGAAGAAAATATCTAATAAAATTGTTTTAAAAAATTTAAAAAAAGAAACTGATTAGAATTAACTTTGCCTCAAAACAAAACAAAACAAAACAAAACAAAAAAACCCAAAAAACTTCAAAGATCAAGCATCATCTCAACTTGCTTGTTTAAAACAAAAAGCTAATGTTTCTTCTACCTGTTTCACAGTCATCTATAGGGCAGTACACAGGGTCCCAATGTAGGAGCTAGAGAGAGTACCCAAGAGCTGTACAGGTCTGCAACCCTATAGATGGAACAACAATATGAACTAATCAGAACCCCCAGAGCTCATGTCTCTAGCTGTATATGTATTAGAAGATGGCCTAGTTGGCCATTATTCGGGAAGAAAGGCCCTTGGTCTAGCAATGTTTATAGGCCCCAGTACAGGGGAATGCCAGGGCCAAGTAGGGGGAGAGGGAGGGTAGGGTAGCAGGGTGGGGGGAGGATATAGGGGATTTTTGGATAACACTTGAAATGTAAATGAAGAAACTCTCTAATAAAAAAAAAAAGAACATAAAATGGTTCAGCAATTATGAAAAAAAAAAGCTTGCAAATAGTTAAATCTCTATTTCTCTGTTAGTTTCATCATTAAAAGCTGGCCATATTTTCATAAATGTTCACTGATGCTCATCCATGTCAATTATATATACTAGCTCCCTCAGGTACATTGCGCCTAAGTTGGCAACCAAAATTCAAATGCAGATATCTGGAGTCAAAAATCAAAACATTTTCTATGAGACTATAAAAGGTAACATAATCTTGCATTTCTCATAAGATTGTAACATAAGTGATACTCATTTAGAAGACTAATTTTAATGTAAATATGAAGCATCATTCATAATTGGCAAGTTAATTATGGCTTATAAGAATTAACTAACAAGTTATTCAGTTTTTCTAAATATCTTATATACCTACCAAGTTAGTCACCTACTTTTATTCACTTTGTTTTATTCAAATAAATAACATCTATGTGGTGGATAGCCTTGGGGCTAATTATAGTTGATGTTAATTCAGTTCTCCTGTGAGTGGTTGGGAACAAGGAATGAGTCAGCACTCAGGTGATTTCCTGTAAACCCGCTTCCCACCTTAATTTGTAAAATAAAGGAGAGCTGATGATAGGGCAGATAAAAGGGAAGGTGGAGCAGAAGGTGGGGAGAGAGAAGAAGGAGAAAACGGAAGAGGGAGAGGATGCAGAGGAGGAGGAAGAAGAAGAAAAGCAGAGCAGAAGCACTTGGCCTGGAGAAACTGCAAGTTCTAAGGGGTCTTATAGATGAGGAAGATGGTGGTGTAGCAAGATCTGCCCATCTATGCACACAGCATGTATTCATTTTAACTGAGTTGTATTGTCATTGCCAGGGCATATATGGGTTGGAGATTTACCTCAACACATCAAAATAAGTTTAGAATTATCTTTTGATGAATTTAGTGGTATTTTTCTTATGGCTGGAAATCATTGTTCGAGACGTCTAAAGTGACCTTAGTGTTGACAGCACTGCAGTCCTTGGTAGTTAATTAAAGTTTCTTTTCTTAGAATTCCAAGCTGAGCATGGATGCATGCACCTGTAACCCCAGCACTTGTGATACTGTAGCAGAAGTAGGAGTCCAAGGTCAGCAGCCATGGTTATATGGAGAATTCAAGTCAGGGTTTCTTACCAGTCTTGTTCTGGATGGGTTCCAGCAAACAGTAAATCATACCATTTACAGGTTAACTTAATTAATAGGGTTTTTGTTTCTGTGTTTGAGATAAGATCATATTGTGTAGCCATGCCTGGCCTGGAACATAAAATGTCCTCCACAAAGAACTGCTTGCCCATGATTGCAAGTGCTAGAATTACAGGTGTGAATCACCATGTCCAAATTAACTGAGAAGTTATCATAACAATTATATTCATTTAGAACTTCTTAAGCATCAAGGAAAAGAGATATGTTTCTGCAAAGAATATATAAATACTTTGAAAATTCATGGGGAAGAGAGATACTAGACTCTTAAAATTGGTGCAGATTAGCACATTTTACCTCATTTTTAATCTTTAGAAAATTCTTAGATAAAATATTTTACTGATATTTTATGAATACTGATCTGTAATCAACCAATTATATTTCCGGGGACTCCATGATCCTCTGCAACTCCCTCAGGCCTCAAGTCGTTCACATTTTAATCTTGTATTAGCGGTTATTAATCTCATTAGATATACCTACATTTTTAATAACTTAATAAATTAAATTATTCATCTTTCAACATCCTTCTACACCACAGCCAAAAGCAAGGCCTGAGGAGATGAGAATTTCCCAAAGATAAGTGAAATATCATCCAAGTAGAGAAAATTCTTTTTCAATAAAATAATTAAAAGACTGCAAGATAAAGATAGATATAGGAAGTCAAGGCTAGTGAGGTAATAGCAGGCAGTCTTCATAAAGAAATGTTTCAGTTTAGATGTTTTTGGGATGGTAAGCATTTGCTTATAACAATATATAATCATGTTTATACTATTTTGGTCAGCCAAAGCTATTGAATCTATTTAAAATGGGAGAATGCTTTCATTGCTTAGGTTTCCTGTGTCTTTTGTATGGTAGCAAAGAGATAAATAAAAAGAGGAAGTTTCTACTTTCTGAATAATTGAGAAGAGAAAGCAGACTTTCAAAGCTGTAGAGCTATGGCTTGCTAAGCAATGATGTTAGGAATGGGAAAGGAAAAAGATAGTATCTCATAAAAGTACTAAAAAGTCTGCCTATCTCTTCAGTATAGCTTAACATGAACATGATTTCCTAGGGGTGTTCCCTTACCTGGGTGTTTGTCTCAGCACAACTGGAATGTTAGATCTTCACTCAGGCAAGAGGAGTTTATTTTCTTGAGCAGGAGTTTTCCCTTAATTAACACCTATAACATTGAAACAGACAGTGATGATAACTCACCATGTCCATTCCAGAAGGGTCCTAATTTATATTTCATTATTTTCTATATTAACTTATTTTGGCTGCTACAAACTAATAATGTAAAAATCACACACACACACACACACACACACACACACACACACACACACATATATATATATATATATATATATATATATATATATATATATATATATATATGAATTGTATATGTCTCCCCCTCTCCTGATTCTTTTCTCTTTTCTACTGCCTTTTCATTCTCAGTCTGACCAAGACAGTCCTTAGCATTCCCTAGCTTTCTGCCTCTAGGCCATGATCTTTCTTCTCTCAGAAGATTTATTTTAGAACATCTGCCATAGTAAATTCTTCCCATGCTCTTTTGTAATTCAAAGCTTTTTTTAAAGAAAAGCATCTTACACTCTCCCTGTCCAAGAATGTCTTTCTGAACCCAAGAAACTCTCTCACTATGACCTGAAAAACCTTTCATTTGAAAGGCAATCATGAAATTTTTCAAAAGACATTGCCTTTGGCCACATCCAAGTCCTGTATGGCTTCATTCTCATTATATTTGTAAAGATACAATTTTCCCCAAAAGATTACATTTTTCAGGTACTAGGGTTTAGGTTTTCTTTATATCCTTTAATAATGCCTCTTAATAGAGAAGTGACCTACACCTGAACCATTGCTTCAAAACGATATTGAATGGAACTATTTTATTTCCTCCAAGCACATTTTTGAGGGTCTGGTAGCAGCCTAGTGCCAAGACTATGCTCAAGTGTATCTACTTACTTTTCATTCCAGCTCTCTTCTGTCTCCTTTATCCTGGAGCCTGTCAGAGCCTTGCTGTAGTGAATTAGTCTCAAAAATCCTGCTGACCCAAATAAGGAAGGATTCTAGTAAATGGCCTTTGATCCAGCTGTGATTCATTGTTCCCTGTTCTCACTGTTACTAACTGTATACCAGGTAATATGTCAGGTGATGCAAGGTAGTTCTGAAAACAGTCAGTTGGTCCTGTGTGCCTTAACCCTTAGTTTGGTACCATATCAGCCCAACTCAGCTAGTAGTGACCTGTAATTCGTGACATGTTGACACAATATTTCTCTTTTTACTTAAAATACAGAACAAGTTTCTCCCTTTCTTTCTTTTTTTTTTCTTTTTCTTCAGTTGATTACCTAGATCTTCCAGAGATTCCATCCAAGCTGTTGCTCACAATTTAAATTAATTGTTTTTTAGATGATCTCATTGGCATTTAAATTCTTCCATGTGGCTAACTAGTGTGCTTTGTAAACAAATCCATGCTGTATTTAGTCACTAACACTGTGATTGTATTTTATGGTGGTATTCGACCTTATTTATAACAACCACATATCAATAGGACTTTGTTCTATGAAATGCAATGCTCTTGTTATGGGCATATGCTGTAATGTATTTTACAAGCCATGGTCGTTCATTAGACCTGGTCTTGGATGTAATTATGAGACAAAGTAAACACAACATGAGTGAATGCTTATGTGATATAGGACACTGGATTTTTGGTATGATTATTAATAATGTATTATAAAATAATTAGAACATGTACAACACAGTTAATATTTAAAGGCTACATTGTAATTTTTATTATTGACTTTAATACAGTATCATATGTATATATATATATATATATATATATATATATATATATATATATTATACTACAATTTTATAGAACTCTTTGATTAGTGTTTTTGCTAAACTAGCATTATCAAAAACACATGAGGACATACAAAGCAACAGTATGCTTGTAAGCTAGGATATCAGTAGGCAATAGGATCTGTTTTCATCTTTTATCCCACTACTGCATATGTAGTCTCTTATTGACTTAACCTTTTATAGGTTATGATTTCATCTGTTATCACCAATTTTTCCTCTTCTTATATCTTTCATTCTACAGCTTAACTTTTCATCACTTGTCTAAGTTTTATTAATGTGATTGGTAAATTTTAGACTGTATAGACTATGCATTATCTTTTCTCTTTAGCATCAATTCCTTCAGATTTCTTATATACAATTGCTTGATATGTTTGACTTATTCCAATTTTAAGTCTCTAATTACTATTTCATTCTACCAGATGGTCCTTCATTAGTCCTTTCCTAAAATAGCCAAAACTTTTGACTCAGCAAGCTACTCTTGACTTCTTTCTTTTTTTGCATCACACTCTTTGCAAACTGTAGTATTAGCCAATAGACCTAAAATCATTCTGGGAAATTGTAACTGGCTGTTAAAGTGAGGTATCATAGACTCTTGGATTAAATGGATGATAAAATTAAATCTGCAGAAGTTTTTTTATAAAAAGACTCGTATAAGTGTTTCACATACATGTATGAATGTACACTCCACACATGCCTGGTGTCTAAAGACATTACGAGAGGGTAATGGAATCCCTTGGAACCTGCTAGTTGTAAGCCAACTTTTGAGTTGTATAAATTGAACCCACGTCCTCTATAAGAGGACTACTATACTTCTTAATGTAAAGTAAGATACTACTTAAATTAATATTTGAATATTAGTTGCCAAAGTTCTTATATGATTCATGTCCTCAGAGCATGGAATTATGAAGATGACTATCAGAAGATGAAAATGGATATTTTATTTAGAGACAATGAACATGTTGATAACACCATTTCTTATATCTACCAACAAAAAGTTCACTAATTTAAAACAAACACACAAACATGAATGAAAATATTAAATGTATGTCCATAGTATCTGGGAACAAATTTAATACCCAATAAGTACATCCAAACTGGCATCTAATGATCTTTAGATGAGAAATCAGTTAAAAATAGTTCATTATCAAACATTATTTGGGGAAAGAAAACATGTTTACACGAACTAGTAAAGTGACTTTCAAAATGACAGTCCAGGAGCGATCAGGAGGTAAAGTTACTGCATGCTCAGACTTTTACCAGTTTTTATCACCAGAGAAAACCGGCAGAAAAGCTAAAGATATCAGATTCTTGGATTAAATGGATGATAAAATAAAATCTACAGAACTTGTTTTTTAATAAAAAGACTCATATATGTGTATAAGTGTTTCACATGCATGTATGAATGTACACTCCACACATGCCTGGTGTCTAAAGACATTACAAGAGGGTAGTGGGATCCCTTGGAACCTGCTGGTTGTAAGCCAACATTTGGATTGTGGAAATTGAATCCACAGCCTTATAAGAGCCACAGGTGCTCTAGAAGACCAAGTCATCTTTCTAGCTCCCTCCCCCCCAAATTTCTTAATTTTAGAAAATTAACTGGTCATGCTGGATTTTATCACCCTGACATACCACTTGAGATACTTAGAATTGATAATAATGGAAGCAGTTCAAAGATTGTGGAAGATGGAAGCTAATGCAGAGCATAATTCTGTCTCCTGATTGAGATCCCTGACAGTAGAGAAAGGGTGAACCATTTATATCAAACAGCAGATTCCTCCAATAGGCAATCTAAGCTGAGTCTCCTTCAGCTGATCCACTGTCTCCAATTCTTTCTACCCAATCCACCTTTCCTTCACCTGTGTGTCAGATCCACAATAATGGTCTGAAGGCTTTCCTCCCTGCTGTAGTATTTTAGAGGCAGTTTCCCTGATAAATCTCTTGGTATTCCAATTATATCTTGATATCTGCTTCCTGGGTTATTTGAACTGAAACAAAATCCATAAGCTGGCCTAAAAGGCACTTAATAATTTAGGTTTTATTTCTTTTTTTTCTTCCCTTCATTGCACTGGCCTTGCCAAGTGAAGTTTTTAATTTTGATCTGTAGGAATCTGGAGGCACTTTTTTTATTAGATATTTTCTTCACCTATATTTATTTTTATTAAGCCATGCATTATAGTATCTTATGATTGTTGGATAATTTCTGTTCTTGTATTTCATTGTCATTTTTATTTCGTTTTAGTAATTGTAACTCTCAGAATAAATTAGTAAAATTTCTTTGCTCAATATAAGAGGTGTTGGGGATATGTTGTGTGTAAAAGCATTAAATGAATCATACTCCCAGCCAAACTCAGAGTTGTATGTGACTGTAGATGTTACACTAATACAAAATTGGGCTCAATGGTTCCTCATTAAGGGAGTTTTGGTGAATCTGGTGTCCATCAGGCACCTGTAAGCTCATGTTTATGACACTTTTCCTGTTAGGTGAGAATATTCATATTCCTTGAATTTATTTTCAGATATATCAAAGTAATGTAATCAAGTCTGGGGAGAAGGATCAGCGGTTAAAGTACTGGCAATAAAAGAGAGGACTAGAAACTGGGTCTCTGGAAACACATATAAATGCTAAGTGAGAGAGCTGGTTGTCTGTAATTCTGACATTGGATGGCAGAAACAGGAGAGGCTCAGAGCAAGGACTCTAGCAAGTGTTCCGTGTTTGATTGAGAGATCACTCAAAAATGGATATTGTCAAATGCAGTCTAGGAGTATGCACAACATCTACTTCACGCTTCAACATATATTTCCACACATGTGCACTCATGCTCATACACATGCCAAAAACATGGATACACACACACAAACATATCTCACATCTACACACATGAAAATGAAAAAAATCTAATTAAAGAAGATACTATAGTAAGTTTTAATGTTGTCTTGCATTTTTCATAAGACTGTATGTATAATATTAATGTGGAGTTTCATTGTTTAATAAGTATATATTTCTATTTGGTTCTTCTCTCTCTATCATTGTATGAAAGCGTGTCCACTGTCACTCTGTCTTTTCTGCATGTTCTACTTCTGAGTTACTTTAAGAACACATGCAAAGTGGGTGGTGCCCTTGCCTTGCCAAAGTGTCCTTTCATTACTAAGAGGTGAACTATCCTGATTTAAATAGTCATCTTAATTGTTTTGAAACACACTCCCAATAAATGTCTGCTGAGATTGATTGTACCCTTCACCTTTGGTTTGGCATTCTATCAATCTGAAAAGCACTTATTGTTAATAAAATGCAAAGTAATTAGTGGTATTGTTTTAATGGTGGTACTTTTTTGTGTCTGGTGACAAGATAGAAAATAGAATTTCCCTCAGGTCCTAATGTGTGTTCATACATATTAAAGGATTTAGAATTAACCTCAGACTCTAAAATGTTAGTAGATATTTCAGCATACGATTTTTGTTGTTTTCTTTGAAATGGATTTCTATAATTAGATATATTTCAAATGATTTCTATAATAAAATTGATTGATTTTTTTATAAATATGAGGCAGAGAAACATATACAAAACCAATTTAAAGTAACAGTCTATAGATATAACCATAATTTATCCTTTTTTCTTTTTACTTTTTTTATGTCTATAAACGTATAATCAAGTTCAAGTCTGAATTATTCTGACAATAAGAAACAAAAGATTGAACAACACTGGTCTAAATTGTCTTTTCATTTTATATTTCCTGCTTTTCCTCTCTTTCCCTTCCCTTATCCTCTTTTCTCTTTTCTTTCTGCTATTTATTTTCTTCTCCCTGAGTTCTTCAGAATTCAATTCATTTGAAGAGCTGAAGGGTATCATTGTGTCTCATACCATTAGTTTATTATACAACTATGATACAGGAATATCAGTGTCCCTCAGGTAGAAGAGGCCTTGTTCTGTTCTTAATTTGATGATTTCTCTTTCAGAAGTGGAAGTTAGGCAGGGGCTGGACATAGGCGCCCCTTACATTTGTAGTAGATGTGAAGCTATGTCTTAGTGTATGTCCCCTAACAATTGGAACCAGGACTGCCTCTGTCTCTGTTGCCTGCCATGGGATCTCCTTCCCCTAACTGGTTTGTCTGGTCTGGTTTCAGTGGGAGAGGATGTGCCTAGTCCTACTGAGGATTGATGTTCCAGGGTAGGATGATGTTAAAGAGGAGGGACTTGTGAGGTTGGGACTAGGAGGAGAGGAGGGAGGAGGGCTATGACCAGTATTTAATGTGAATAAATATATTAATTAATGACATAAAAGAGCAGACGATAGATTGTATCAAATGTCTTTTCTGCATGAATCAAGATAATGATGTATTTTTTTTTAAATTAAAGTTTGTTAGTGTGGGGATTTAGATAAGTTTTCAAGTATGTATAGACTTTTGCTTTTGAGGATAAAACTCAACTCATCTTGATGCTTCATTTATTTTATATCTTGGAGAATTCTATCAGCAGTAATTTTATTTTACGTCTTTTTTTTTTAACTGACTCATTCATTCTGTGCTGCCTTGAAATTTATTGTTTTTTCACATAGCTTCTATTGCTTTACATATGTCTAGTTGAATGACGGTCATTTATTAATTATTTATTAATAAATGCTTCTGTATGTAGAATAGGCCTGTGAGCATACATGGGAATATGTACACCGGTTGAAAGGTGAAAGATTGCTGGTGTCTTCCTAAGATGCTGCCCCCCGCCTTCTATGTTTCAGGTAGTTTAGGACTTTCACTGAATCTGGAGCTCAAGGATACAGCCATAAGGGCAGACAGTAAGGCCAGGGATCCCCCTATTTCTGCCTTCCCTTCTCCAATATTAAGATCACAGGAGACCACACTTGAATCTTTATACAAATACTGGGAAAGCAAACTCAGTTATTCACTCTTCAATTATCAAGCACCTTATTCCCTGAGCCATCTCTCAAGACTTAATGCATGTTCTCCAGTATTTCTCATATGAAATTTGAATATCTTTTTATTTATTTTATTTTTTATTAATCATTCCATTCGTTTATATCTCAAATGATATGCCACCTCCTGGTTATCTCTTCACACACACTACCATCCCACATCCACCTGCTCCCCCATCCACTTTGCCTCCAGGAGGGTGCTCCCCCACCCACCCACCCTCTCCTGCCCCATTGCTCCAGCATTCCCCTATACTGTGTCGTCAAACCTCCACAGGAACAAAGGCCTCCCTTCCCATTGCTGTCAGGTCAGGCCATCCTCTGCTACATATGTATCTGGATATCTTAATTTGGTCTTTTGCAAATTTATTGGTTTACTCTACAGTGACAAGTGAATTGTTCAGAGTTTTGTAGTCTGATATTCATGGCTATCACCTCAGTTTCATAATTGCAGCTTTGCTGTGTCCCCTCAGAGGTATTGCTGTCCTGGGGGGTGGGGGGGCGGATGTTTGTATCACTTTGAGTTACTCCTGTGATCTATACTTGAGGAAGCACATTCTAATCAAATGACATACAGTTCCATTCTCAGTGGAATAAAAATTCTAATGTAGAAGAGGTAGATTTTTTTTTTTCTACAATACGGATTTCTTCTTGGAGGATCTTTGAGATAGTATACAAATTTGTTCCTTTAGCATAACAGAGAAGTTGGAATTGTCCCCATACTTTGATAGGAACTAGAGTTAGAAATAAATACAAACACACAAGATCTCTCAAATTAAATGTGGCAGCACTGGTCAATCTTTCATTCTTTCCAAAGAGATGAGTTACAGAAAACCAATGGTGTAGTAGCTTCTAGGGCTGGTGATGTAATTAGTACCTTGGGGCCTAGTGGCTGCAGGATTTAAACCTCCACACTCAGTTCCATGGAACTATTGGTATAGGATTTCCTTCCAGATGTTCTATGAATTATGAATTTGTAATTCATTACTATTTCATTTGCACTACCTATTTGAAGAGGTGAAGAGGTTAGTTATATAAATCTATATACATTGCTTACAACTAAAAAGGATGAATGATATACTTAATCTTGGTTGTCACCAAGAGAAGATTTAAAAAGTTGAAAAAATTTCACAATTATGGATAATTTACATATATATAATTAACATTAATTTAAAAATTCATAATATGTTATATAGCATTTATATATGCACAGATTTTAATTTACATATATAAATGAATATAATACCTTTATATTAATTAGTTTTGTTATAATTTATTTTATTAAAAATAGGTTATTTTTTCAAGTAATATAACCAGATGCTGCTTCATCTTCCTTTTCTCTCACCTCCTAGGTCCTACCCACCTCCCCTTCAACCTGGATGTAATTTCTTTCTGTTTCTCATTTAAAGGGGGAAGCTTTATAAGGGATAATATAAATAGAAACATGTATTTTTATTTTAGTTTGTTTATACAGAGGATCACAGTTTTTATTTATGTATGATGACTCAAACCAGCTTCACTGGAATGCACCCTGTGGCCTCATAAGATGAATTGTGCAATATCCTTCTGTTTCAATTTTTTTTGAATAATTTGAAGAGTATTGAAATTAATACTTCTTGGAAGAGCTGGTAGAATTCTGTGCCAAAAAGATCTAGTCCTGGGCTCATTTTGGTTGAGATACTTTTAGTGACAGTTTCTATTTCAATAGAGGTTATATGTCATTTTAAGTTTTTTCTTTTGTAATGTGATCTTAATTTATCTTTGGAAAGTGCTTTGAATTGAGAAAAATATCCATTT
>LR752324.1:0-53120 GCA_902729485.2 Mus minutoides | reverse complement strand
TCTCCCCCATCCCCTCCTTTTCCCCTACTGCCTTTTGGCAAAATGTTGTTCAAGCTTACTGATTTTCTCAAAGAAACAAGACTTTGATTTATATATTTATTTGTTATTGTATTTTTGATATTGTTGTTTGTTTGTTTCTATTTTATTGATTTCATCCACAAGGCTGATTATTTCTTGCCATTTACTCTATTAGATATGATTTCTTCTTTTTGATTTAGAACTTTCAGATATTTTATTTAGTTGCTAGTATGAGATTTCTCCATTTTTAATGTAGGCATTTAGTGCTTTAAACTTGCATCTTAGAACTGCCTTCACTGTTTCCCATATGTTTGGGTGTGTTGCATATTCATTTTCCTTTCATGCTAGTAAGTCTTTATTTTATTTTATTTTATTTATTTTTAATTTTTCGAGATAGGGTTTCTCTGTATAGCCTTGGCTGTCCTGGAGCTCATTTTGTAGAGCAGGCTGGCCTCGAACTCAGAAATCTGCCCGCCTCTGTCTCTCAAGTGCTGGGATTAAAGGCTTAGTTTATTTCTTAATTTTTCTTGACTCATAGTTCATTCTGTAGAGAATTGTTCAGTTTCTATGATTTTGAAAGCTATGTATTACTTTGGTTGTTCTTGATATCCAGCTTTAATCTGTGGTGGTCCAATAGGATACAGTCTGTTATTTCAATTTTCTTGTATCTATAGGGAGTTGCTTTGTGTGAAAGTATGTGGCCAAATTTGTGGAGAGCTTTAGGAGGTATTGATGAGTAGGTATATTCTTTTGTGTTTCGGCAAAATGTTCTGTAAATATCTGTTAGGTACTTTTGGTTTATAATGTCAGTTAGCTTGAGTGTTTCTCTGTTTAGTTTTTGTCTTTATAATCTGCCTTTTGGTGAGAGTACAGTATTGAAGTTTTTTTACTATCAATATGTGGGGGTTCGTATTTGATTTAAATTTTAGTAGCATTTCTTTTACATTCATGGAAACCCTTGTAATTGGAACATAGATGATAAAATCTAAAATGTCATATTGGTGGATTTTCCTTTGATGAGTATGTAATGTCCTTTTCTGTCACTCTTATTTTTGGTTTAATGTCTTTTTGTCAGATATTAAAAATGCTACAATAGCTTTCTTTTTAAGTCCATTTGGTTAGAATATTTACTTCCATCCTTTTACCCTGAGGTGATGTCTATTCTAGATGTTAAGGTGTGTTTCTTCTATGAAACAGAAGGTTGGAACCTATATTCATCTTCTGGTTCTTTTTTTGTTTGTTTTGTTTGTTTTTTTAATAGGGAATTGATACTGCTGATGCTGAAAGATATCAATGAATGATGGTTGATGTTTTCCAATATTTGGTTGTTGCTGTTGTTGGTGCTGGATTTGTGTGTGTTAGTGTGTGTATGTGTGTTTGTGTGTGTATTCGTATGTGTGTTCTTTCCTTCTTTTGAATGGGATAGTCTAAGAGTCTTTGTTTGTGTGTTTTCTGTTTCCTTGGATGTAGTTAACCTCTTTAGGCTAGGTATTATCTTCTAACACCTTCTGGAGGGCTGGATTTGAAGATAAATATTGCTTAAATTACATTTATTCATGGAGTGGGATATTTTATCCATGTATAATAACTAAAAGTTTTACAGTGCATTGTACTTGCAGACATCTGTGCTCTCTCATCATCTACCTCACATCTTCTGGCTTTTGGCTTCCCCATTGAGAAGTCAGGTGGAGGACCTGCCTTTATGTGTTACTTGTTCTATTTCTCTTGCAATTTTTAATATTCTTTCATTCTTCTGTACCTTTGCATTCTGATTATTATGTAGCAAAAAGATTTTCTTTCCTGATGCAGCCTATTTGGTGCTCCGTGTGCCACGTGTACTTTGAGAGGCATCTTTATTTCTAGACTAGGGAAATTTTTGTCTCTGATTTTTTTGTTAAAAAATCATATTGTTTCTTTGACCTGGTTTTCTTCTCTTTCCTTCTTCCTATTATTCTTAGATTTGCTGTCTTCATAGTGTTCCGTATTTCCTAAATGTTTTGTTTTGTGCATGAAGGTTTTTGTTTAGCTTGGTTTTAGACTTATTCATTTTTGACTGATGTGCTTAATTTCTTCTATTGTGTGTTCAATGCAGGGAATTTTGTTTTTCACCTCTTGTGTTCTGTTGGTGAAGCTTGCCTCTTTGATTCATGTTCTAATACCTAAAATTTTCATTTTCAGATTTCCTCCAGCTATGTCTTCTTTATGAAGACTCTTTTTACTTGCAGATCTTGAGTGTTTTTTATTCATTGCCTTCCAATGTTTGCTTTTGTGTTCTTTGATTTTGGTAAGGGATTTATTGATTTCTCTTTTAGGGAACCTCTATAATACTCATAAATGCTGTTTCAATGTCTGTTACTTGTGCTTCACTTGCATTGGATTTTCAGGGCCTATTGTAGTAGAGTTCTTGGCTTCTAGTGTAGACATTGTACTGGCTTTTATTGGTTGTGTTTTTGTGTTGGCCTTTCATGCTATAAAACTGGAAAGTTTATAATTCTGGGTGCTGCTCTCTGCTTTTGTCAACGTTCCATGAGGGTTTTGTTCTTTGATCTTACCTTCCTTTGGCTCTTAGGTGAGTGTGGTTGCTGTGTGTTGCCTGATCTAAAATTCTTCTGGGGTCTTGATAGATATGGTCACTAGGGTTCTAGCTAAAAGGTGGTTTGGAGTATTGTACTCTAACTCTTAGGAATAGATATGGGGTTGTGATCAGAGGTGACTAGGGGAGTTCACAGGAGGAGAGAAAGCATCTGTTCCACCAGCATCTGCTTTGTGAGTTCTCTGGAATTGGAGCAGAGAATGAGGAGAGACCACAGCATAAAGAGCTAAGGGTGAGACTGGGGAGTCAGACTTGCAGCAACAAAGGCAGAAGTGAAAATATTCACTTAGGTTACCCACTCCCCTGGCAGATGTGCTTATTATATAACTCAAGTGATTTATTTATTTTTTTAAATATCTATTATCAAGGTACATTTTTTTGTTTTTATTTAGATAATCACTTTCTATTTTCTCTGGTACAGCAAGGTCATCCATTGTATATCAGATGTATGAGTCTGTGTTTCTTTTGTAGCAAACAAATTTCAGGCTAAACAATTGCTATCAACCTATTGTATCAGGGCATGTGCCAAGTTGTTGAATGAACTTGTCTCCACTGTATTTGTTCTCTATACCCAATCCCTTCTGTCTGCTTTCCATTTCTTTGCTGTGCAGCTTTGACTTCAGTAGTCAGTGCTTTGTACTCTCACTGAGGCCTCACACAGCACTATCTTCCATCATGATTCCCTGAGTGCCTGACATCTGTCTTCTTCTAGCTTATCATTTATAGTTAACTTACTTAAATATGAAGCATTCAAATTAATGACAAACCCAAATCGCTGCTCTGATTTCTTGCTCATCCTTATAGGACATCTTCCCTGCTTAAACAAGACAAGCACCAAACAATACAGGAAAATAAAAAGCAAAACAAAAACAAAGAAAATACAAATAAATAAACAAACATGCAAACAAAACCCACTTAATATTATCTCTTTACTTTCTCCGCCCTCTGATACCACTAAGAACCGCTTTCTTGATTTTTTTTTTTGAAGCTTTCTTTCTAGTCTTCCTCTTTCTTGATTTCCAGCAATACCTACCTGTGTTTTTCTCCATTTCCCTTTCTTTCCCTTTATTCACTGTCTTTTGGCTAGATAATCATCTCATTAGCTTTATTCAGGAGCAATATTAATGATATCTATATAGATATTTCTCCTATGGTTTAGACTCTCAATTTCTTCATTTCACCTAACTACTGATCATCTTTTCCTACCATATTTACAATGTAGTGAGAGCTAAAACTCTGTTTCCTCTGTTTCAGCTTTTGGGCAAATAGTTGCATAAATAGTTGGGTAAATTATACCCCTTGTATTCTGAAAGACTCCTGCTTTTGTCTTGGTGATTAAATGCAGCCTACAATCGGTCAGTCACTAAGGGATATTCTGAATGATTCCAGGATATGATTAGTGTTTTCAACCCCCACCGACACTGCCTGCCCATGCTCCATCTTGGCCTATACTGACTGCCTCAGACTTTATTAACAGAGAACTTACACAACCCTGTTAGTTGCTTTAATTTTCTGTTACCTTTCTGCCTTGTCATGGAAATTGAAATTTGGCCAGCGTTCACTTAGGAATGAGTACATTTCAGTAATCTATTTTCCTGATTTCAGTAACCCAATTTTCCAAATAAAAGGGTAAACTTTTAAGCCCATAGTAGAAATTAGTAAGTATGCTTAGTTCTTATAAAATCTGCAGCTCTGTTGGTTTACTTGTTATTTAGTGAACGACAATTTAAATATTTCAATGAAATGTGCATATTCATTCAGTAAATAAGTTCTGAGAATCAAGTACATTTCAGGTATATAGTGCTAAGAAATATATTCCTGCAAATTCTTAATCATTAGAAATTTGGGTTGAAGAGGAATATGCAAATAGAAGTAAGCGGTGGTAACAGGGTTGTGGTTGGAGGCTATATTTCATAGTTTTGTCAGTTTGGGTTATTTTAAAATAGTCAAGATACAGAGAACATAGGAATTAACAGCTTCTAGCTGTTTTCAGTGAAAGGAGATGCCAGACAAAGTTAAGGCGGTGCAAAGTCTCGGTGTGAAATCTGTCTGATGTGTTCAAGGAAACGGATGGAAAGCAATGTGTCAGGTGTGTTCCACTGGGGATTTAAGGGAAGCAGTAACAGGAGAGAATGTTGTTATTATTTTAGAATGTACTGTCTTTGTCTAATTCAAAATAGATATTAGTGAGTA
Source organism: Mus minutoides (assembly GCA_902729485.2). Taxonomy (NCBI): domain Eukaryota; kingdom Metazoa; phylum Chordata; class Mammalia; order Rodentia; family Muridae; genus Mus; species Mus minutoides. The sequence continues at coordinate 48,316 of LR752324.1, read as the reverse complement.
ATAATGTAGATAAAGACACTATTTGAAATAAAATTTTTGCTTCTAATACTGTCATATCCTAGGTGCAACAACTCCTCATACTGTATCTCAAGTTGTGTACAATTCTTATATGATCTCAGTTCCTATGTCTGTTGTACACACACTTGTTAGCCCATTTCCTATGTCATTGTATCTGACTGTTCAAGGTTTTAATTTGATATGAGTTGTTCTCTCTGTTGTCATGATAAGTGCTTATTTTTGAGTATGTTTAGAAGAATAAATTCCTGTAGATATACCACAAACAAACAAACAAAAAAAGATGGGTGAAATGAGAGCAGAGGCTTTGAGATAAACAGGAGTGCGTTGTCTTCCCACAGCCTCAGTGAGCCAGAATAGTTATGAGTTAGTAGACTGAGGAAGAAATTAAGATGAAATGTTCATGGACCAGCATATTAAGTCATTTTAAAAAGTGTTTTATCCTATGTATAATTTATTTCTTTACATATTTAAGCCATTTTAGATTGCCAACTAAAATTTCACACAATGTTATCATTTATCTTAATTAGAATTTTAAGTTTTTCTACACAACTTTTTCTTTCCCTGCATTTGAAATCTTCCCATTTCTAGACTCATTTGAATCTGCAAACACCCTTTGTCTAACTACCTTTCTTTTATGAACATGTGATCCAAAAATATATTACATTAGTTAAAAAAACTATTCTTGTTTTCCATATTTTTTTACTGAAAATTTAATTTCCTCTAAAAAAATCCTCATCTTCTAAAATATGAAAAAAAAAATCTTGTGTTCCATTAGGAAAGATCACCATTTACACAACTTTTCCAAGATTGTTTCTGAACATCCCTTTCCATATCACTGTCTTCTACAATCTTCTAAGTCTTCATTGATTTTTACTTTCACTAGTTCATGGCACACAATTATTAAATACAGTTATAGACTTAATCTCCTGTTTTGCCCCAATAGGATTCAATTATCAGCAATAAGACTCGTTGCTCTGAAAATTTTCTGATTTTATTTTGATTGAGAAAATATTTTATTCTGATATTTATTATATTGGAGTCTAAACAAATAGTAAACACCTCACCTACTCTAATATGTCCAGGTGACAGAGTCATGCATTAAACATACATGGATTATGTTCTACTGAAGGTTTAGTTCTATCAGAAAAAGAAAGACAAAGGATACACACATGCACACAGGCATATCTCTCTCTCTCTCTCTTTCTCTATGATATTGATAGATCGATATCTATGCTATATATCCTTTGTTCTTATATATGATAGAAATGATCTCAATATATCTATCAACATCTACTAATATCTATATATTTATTATTAGTATTATATACTATCTTCATATATATATATATATATATATATATATATATATATATATATGTGTGTGTGTGTGTGTGTGTGTGTGTGTGTGTGTGTGTGTATGTGTGTGTGTGTGTGTGTGTGTGTGTGTATATCCCCCAAGGACTTATCACACAAAACACATCAGTGTAAAGTAATGGGAAAAATGATATGCCTATCTTTATAGTATATGAACAAGAAAGTACCAATAAAAGGATATTAAGATAGTGATATTGTTATTTGACAAAAATATTCTTGTAGGTCCAGATACAACACCTGCAGATTCCTGAGGAAAAAATATACTCAATTTTCATGAGTGTGAGTACAGATTTTTTTTTTTTTTTTTTTTTTTTTTTTTGGTGGCAGTGGGGGGAGAGACAGGATTCTGTGTAGCCCTGGCTGTTCTGGAACTCATTCTGTAGACCAGGCTAGCCTTGAACACAGAAACTTGCCTGCCTCTCCCTCCCAAATGCTGGATTTAAAGGTGTGCAATGAGATCAAAAGACAAACAGCCAAGAGGAAAGTGGTTAGACTAAGTGACATCATCTCCTCTCAAGTGTTTCTTCTTTTTAACTATTCAATAGTTCATTGTTTTTCCTGTTCTTGGTTTATTGTAGCTAATTCTCATCTAATACACTCAGAAGCATCACCATTTTGTTCAGTGATAGTGATTAATTATTCTGTCTCATATTGGTCATATGTCAAGTGTTCCAAATTAATGTGACAACATTTATCTTAAAAAAATATGCAGCTAATTTAAATTGCAACAAATCTGTGAAACACATAGAATATTGTCCACATGTATTCATGTTTGCTTGCATTTTTCTCAACCTCTGCTCTGAAGGAAAAATCAAAATAAGGAAAAATAAATAGAGAAATTAACATTTGTATTTGAACTGTTCTTTCTATAGGCTCCAATAAGCGTGAAACTTTATCATCACTAATCTACTAATTACACCTTTGTGTATCCATTTAGTACATAGGCACATCACAGGCAGCACTCAATTGTGATACTTAATATAGACTTATTTTATAATATAATGTTTAACACAGGTCCACATGAGAATGCAAATTCTGGGGATGACAGTCAAAGTAAAATTTAGGAATAAAAATTGAAAACTGACACAGACTCTAAGGGAAGCACAATTTAGTGTTGTAGAAGTCTTTTGTTTGTTTGTTTGTTTGTTTGTTTGTTTACAGCCCAACGGCTGCTCTCCCTCCTGGGGTCCTTTATTCACAGAATCCCTTCCCTCATCTACCTCTCCTTCTCCTCAGGGAGGGTGCCCTATTCTGGGTATCTGCCCACTCTGACCCCTCAAATATCTGCAGGACTGAAAGCATCCTCTCCCATGAGGTCACACAAGGCAGCTATGGAAATGGAGCAGGACATCTGCTACTTATGTGTGAGGAGTCCTCAGTCCAGCCTATGTAAGCTTTGTTCTTGTCTTAGTCTCTGACAGCTCCCAGGGACGAAGGTTAGTTGACTCTTGGTTTTCCTGTAGAGTTCTCTATGCACTCCATGGCCTTCAATCCTTCTCCCAACTCTTATATAAAAGTCCCTAACTCTCTGTCCAAAGTTTGGCTCTGAGTATCTGCATCTGTTCCAGTCATCTGCTGGGTAAAGCCTGTCAGAGGACAGGACTCTTCCTATGAGTGATGTCACAAATGTTTCCATGAGATTTAATTTGCTCTTTGTCCAGTCTAGCATCTCAAGACTTACAGAACTCACCATTGTGCATTTCAGAACGAATCACACTTGCTTAATAATGCCTTAGTATTTTGACAATCATTTCAGTGGCTGTTTTCTTTAAACTTTTTAACAATTCAGTCATTTTTAATTTCTTAGTATATTGATTCTTCTTCAGTTGGCTGGAGACATAATTGCTTTCAAATGCCCTACGAACTTATGATCAGCTTAAAAATTTCCACAAAAGTAAGATGTAAAGAAAACTTTATTCTCAATTTCCTGAAGGTACAAAAAGATTGCACAGTCATCTCAAACAATGTGAGATATATTTTCAGGATAACATCATCTATACAAACTGTTGGTTGGTATTATGAAGAATAATTTAAAATTAAACATTTTATTGCAACAACTGTTATGCTTTCTAAAGCCATTATTTGAAGGGATGAGCAATTAATTAGACAATATTTAAATTTTATCTTAATGCTAATAGTAATTTATAATATTCATAATAAGATGAACAATTAATTACATATAAAATTAATATTTTACAACGGCTCTGATAACATTAGGAATCATATTCTTTTGTCTGGCATGATCACTACTGATGCTAAGAAATATCTTACTGGTAATAATTCTATGTTACACAGTAATATGGTGAATCTTCTCTTTCAGTATGTTTAAATTAAGTCTTTGACATTTATACATGTTTCTATAACGTACTTCATCATAGAAAACCCCATTAGCTTATCATCTCCTTATTCTCATGAATTCATTCTTCTTAAGTTCTCCTCATACTTTTATGTCTTTTTCTTTCTGTGAGATGATGAGTTTAATTTTGGTGGCATTCATGAACATGAATTCGGGTTGGTATTTATAGAAACTGCAGATTTACATGAATAGATGTTATTCTACCTCTACTTATGTTCATAATAAAAATGTATAGATAAGCAAGATAAGAAGAGAATGATAAATGTGTTAATATAATAGATCAGGGTTGAAAATATTGATAAGCCTTGAGATTCATTAAATATATAAATAAAATGTAGAAATTGTAGATAATAAGATTATTTGTACATACTTGCCTATATCTGAGTTGTATCCATAAATATATACTCACTCTATCAATTGAGATAGTCTAAAGGTAATGGAACATCAGAGTTAATTACCACCACTGGTACAGGGAGCTTGGTTTCTTTCAGGAGAGTTTAATACCAACTTTCTTTTTTTCTTTTTCTTTTTCTTTTTCTTTTTCTTTTTCTTTTTCTTTTTCTTTTTCTTTCTCTTTCTCTCTCTCTCTCTCTCTCTCTCTCTCTCTCTCTCTCTATATATATATATATATATATATATATATATATATATATATAAAATGTGTGTGTGTGTGTTTACACACACAAGTATATATATATATATATATATATATATATATATATATATATATATATATACATACTTGCTGGTATACTTCACGGATTTCATAGATGCTTGAATCATGAATATGAAGGCCCAATGGTAAGTGGTGTTGATTTGTTACCCAAAGTAAAAACTAACACACTTCTGAGTCTATCTTAATATAACTAAATTATGAAAATTAGTAAGTACAGAAGGGACCATGCTCTCATGCTGAATAATTTCAAATAAATATTGTGGCTATGACACTCTGAATGAGAGGGGGCATGTCACCTGTCTGGCAGTGCAGACTGTGACTTGTAACTTCCTTCCACATAGCATAGTGTGGTAAGATGTAGATACAAATAGCTTTAATGTTGTTCATCCTTCTGAACATGATTTCACCCATGTGGTCGATGTTGATCTCTAGACCCACAAATCCAATTGCTAGTATTTACCCTTGATAGGATGTGATGAGCAAGGCAGTTTGAACACTGTAGTTGGCCAATACTTCTGAAAAACAGCAAGAGGAACAAACGTTAGAAGAGTATGAGAAATTCCAATAGGCTAGAAGATGCTAAGAAAACAAGACTGAAAAAGGTATCATACAGTGTATTTTGGATCTAGAACTAGTAAATGAGGGACATTAGGTAAAATAAACTCTTGATAAACTGTGAGCTCTGGTTATTTATATCTTATATACATATATTGTATACTTTATAATGATATTTTTATTTTTGTAGGTTTGATATTACATCATTTCTAATTTCCCTTCTATCCTACAATATCTCTAATGTAGCTCATTACTCTCCCTCAAATTCATTAATTTCCACCTTTAGTAGGCAACTAACGATGATAACTTATTATATTTTGAGAGTCTCTTGCACAACTCTGACCACAAAGTAAAACGGAGGCATCTCATGCTTTGTGTTGTATTAGTTATGGCTGCTGGGGAAAACATTGTCAGTTCATATGAGAAAATTTTTATTTTAACTATATAGTGTATAATTATGGTATATACTATTTATAGTTAAAATAAAATCATACACATCTCTATATATCTTTATATATCTATATAACATATATTATATATCTATTTTATATATTATATATCTATTATATATATACACACACACACACATACACACACACACACACACACACACACACACACATATATATATATATATGTATATATATATATAGAGAGAGAGAGAGAAAGAGGGAGTGTTGTTATGCTGATGATGAGGGGGTGAGGAAGCGAGGATGCAGTCTAGGAAGAGGTAAAATGATTTCAGTGTACATTCTTGTTCTAAAAATTATATTCAAAGGATCTTCTGACTAAATTTTTCTAACTACGAATAACCAACTTTGTTGAAATCTTCAGAATGAGTGAAGAAAAATCTTTCCAGTTCCCAAAGTGCTTAGATAACATTTTAATGATCAAATCAGAAATAACATAAGTGCAATGTAGTTTCCCAACACAGAGACATGATAATTATGTTTGTGATGACAGATTGGTAGCCTTGAGTGATTTTAACAGTTTATAACTATGGTCTGGGCATTATAGAGAATGGCATGTTTTACACTAGATTAGAAGAATTTCTACATGATACCATGGTAAGCCATAGTTACACACTACTGCAATGAGTGCTTGTGGAGGAAACAGTCCATTTTGATTACTTATCCACTGAGGGAAACCAAGGCAGGAGTCCAAGCACAGGGGAGAGACATGGAGGCAGGACGCGATGTAAAGGCCATGGGAGAGTGCTTATTACTGCGCTTGCTCATCCTGATTTCTTAGAGCATCCAAGACCATGAGCCCATGGGTGTGACCAAGCACAATGGGATGGGTCTTTATACATCAAACACTAATTATGAAAATTTCTTCCAAGTTTCCCTACAGCCAAATTTTATACAAGCAAGTTTTTCAGTTGTTCCTTCCCCTCAGATGACTCCAACTTGTATGAAATTGAAACAAAACTAACCAGCACACTAATGACTATATGTTTAATAACATTGAAGTCAATTTCATACGTTTCCCATTTTGTCCTTTCCTTTTTAATTTTGCTTTTTTTGTGTGTGTGTATTACTTGTGTATAATAAATATTGTAAGTGACACAAATTACGATGAATCTTGCTGCAAAAAGTGCTAAGTAAGATGGTTTTGTAAAAAATAAATATACATGGGGTTTGGGAGGAATGAAAAGAGAGAAAAAGCAAAGAAGGAATGAAAACATCCTAATATGTCATCAAAAACTTTGTTTCCCAGCCAGATTATCTACCTACTCTCATTTGAACAACTATGTTTGCTACACTCCAGTCCTTCATAACAGTCTTAAAGAAATACCATCGAAGTAATTCTTTGCACTTATATTTGATTCCTGGATTTCATATGTAGATATGTGCCAGCTTTTGTTTGATGAATTTCTAATCATTTTATAGGAAACATCCTTAAGAATGATTGTATAATATTCCCAATTTAGGTAATTTTATATAATATCCTTTCAGAATAATGTGTCTCTTCTCTCTGAAGATTGCTTAACAAACCACATTTAAATGACATTGTGTGAACGATGAATATCCATTTACACATAGCTGTGAAGACATTTGGAAGGCTGGAGTTTTCCTTGTTTTCCCTGCCATGCCTCCTCTTGCATCTCAGCATGACCTGGCGTCCACTAAATAATTATGGAATGAATATAAAAATTGCTTCATTAACTGAAACAAACATGAAGTATGGAAATGTAAGTCATAGTTGAATAGATATTCTTGTCCTTACAATTTTTCTCTGTTTAGTCTTTCCTGTTAATTTTGTTTTCAGAATATGTTTTCATCACTTGGTTCCTGAGCAGATAATAATGCAAAAGATCTCTGTCAATATATGTGCATATGTGCTCAAAAATATTATTAAGACTTTAAAACACATATGCAAAGACTGACCTTTATGTTGAATTTCGTATTCAACACTTAGATAGTTCCTTAAGATTTCTTCTCATAGTAAATTAATAGAGACAGCAATGTCAGGACAGCTCCTCTATTCATTGCAAGGCACTATAAAGTTTAAATGAAAGATACTAAAGCCTGTTTTTTGCATACCATAAGGCAAATACAAGTTTAAACATAACATTGTATATTGACACAAGGGAGTTACAGAGACAAAGTTTGGAGCTAAGATGAAAGGATGGACTATCCAGAGACTACCCCACCCAGGGATCCATCTCATTCATAATCAGTCAACAAACCCAGACACTATTGCATATGACTGCAAGATTTTGCTGAAGGGACCCTGATATATCTGTCTCCTTTGAGGCTATGCCAGTGCCTGGAAAATACAGAAGTGGATGCTCACAGTCATCTATACGATGGAACACAGGGCCCAAAATGGATTAGATAAAGTACCCCAGGAGCTGAAGGGGTCTGCAACCTTATAAGAGGAACAATAATATGAACTAACCAGAACCCCCAGAGCTCATGTCTCTAGCTGCATATGTAGCAGAAGATGGCCTAGTTAGCCATCATTGGGAAGAGAAGCCCCTTGGTATTGCAAACTTTATATGCCCCAATACAGGGGAATGCCAGGGCCAAGAAGTGGGAGTGGGTGGGTAGGGGAGCAGGGTGGGGGGAGGGTATAGGGAACTTTCAGCATAGCATTTGAAATGTAAATAAAGAAAATATCTAATAAAAAATCTAAAAAAAAAACATAGAGGAATCAATTCAATACTTCTCAAGATTTGCATTATATTATGTTTTGCATTACTGCATTACCTTAATGGCTTTTTATAAAGATCATCCATATGCATATCAATAAACAGCTTTGAAAACTTTTAATAAGACTCTCTCTCAGGTCTATCTCGAATTTCATTAGTAGCTATCCTTAGTCTTGGGAGATGCAAGTGTAATTAAGTTTGCTGTGAGTCAAAAGCAGTTCAAAGTGATTAATTGTAAGCTTTGAAAACCCCAAGACACATCATATGGGGGCATACATCCTAAAGCTAATCTAATCATTAAATGACAATTCTATATTGAAGATTATTTCATTGAATTGTTTTCATGTTTTTCTCCTTGGGAACTCTTTCTCATGAAGCAAAGTCACAGAACTTCTAGTACAGGGTAATGGGAGTTATACTCCACTGTAATTACTGACCAACTGTATATTCTTAGTGAATTAAATAGTAGGAGTGATATTTTCAGTAATTTCTTTATAATTTTTAAAGAATTGTTGGAGTAAATCTGATGTGCGTGTGCTTCATATCAGTTGAGATTATGATAGTGAAAATCAAAATCACTGAAGTAAAAGTATAAAATAAATCTGTGCTGTTACCTCACCTTTGAGATTCACTCTGAACCTCATTATTATTCAAACAAAGCATTATCCTATGTATCCACATGAGAATAAGCTTTTGGATCACTGAGTCAGGGATGACGGTTATAGGAACCTGAGTCAAAGTAATTACACACTTTGATGTCAAACATTTCTTCCTCTTGTATTTTGGTGTTCATAGCACATCATAAAGAAACAGAGTATTTCAGATTTAGAAAGGAAAATTTTCTCCTTTGCCTGAAAATTGAAAGAGGTGGCCAATCAATAAAGTCTGTCGTTGTTTGCCTGACCTTCTGTGAAACGAAGGTAATACAATTTGTTTGCTATCTCTTTCATCTCCCTACTTTATATACTCAGGATGCAAACTTTTGAAGTAACTGTCTAGATCTTCTTTCTAATCACAAATTGATAAAAGCACCTGGAATGAATATATGATCAGCTATTCATCACCATCATATGAAACAACTAGACAACTGTTACATGTGTCATATTTATTCTTAATTTGTAGGCAATAGCTGCCTAATGTTTATTAAAATCCTCTTGGAAGCTATCCCCTATAATCCCTAATATAGAGGTGTGAGTTGCAATGCACAGACCCTGATGGGTTCTGATGAAAGTCATGCATAAGAGATGTTTTGATGAGTGTCGAGAGGTCTCATAAGCTCACTCAGCTATAATTAAATTCAACTATATTTTTTAATCTTACATGACAGTTGAAGGATTTAATTAAAAAATAAGAATAGATACTTAGTTAATTATGTTTTCATTTTTAATACAGCAAAGTAGAAGTAAAAATAAGCAGAAAGTTTTGAGACTAGCATGTCTGGCCTTGGATAATAATTATTCCACTAATTGGACATGTGACATCAAGAAATATGTTAACTTCTGTAACTCACAGTGTCTTTCATGTTTAAGTGGATCATGCAGTACCTAGACCAAGACGACTTATGGAGAGAACCTAATGAGGGATAATTGCAAGGCAATTAGCACATAGGCATTAGTCATCTCATTCAACATTTACTGGATGCTGCCAAGTGTCAGATGTTACTTTAAATACATTTGAAAATAAATATATATATATATATATAAATTTAGATTTTCAAATCTACTGTTTACTTTGAGATAAATAAAAGTACATAGAGCAGTAGTTGAGATTGCATTATAAAACTGGGGTGTAATTACACAGACAGAGTAACTTACCCAAGGCTAAAGAATAGAATGTAGAGCACACATTTAAGTCCTAATAATCAAGGTCTACAATGTTAAACAGAAGTCTTGTCTTCTCCTGTTATTCTTCCTTTTCCTCCTCTTCCTCCTCTCCCTCCTCTCCCTCCTCCCCCTCCCCCTCCTCCTCTTCTTCCTCCTCCTTCTTCTTCTGCCTTTTCACCTTTTTGTTCATTTATCTCTCCCTTTCTGACTACATTTATATTTATAATTCAAATTTAAGAAGAACATAATAAAAAAGGGAAATACAAATTTTTGTTTTAGTTAATCTTTTTTTGAAGGAAGATATTCTGTAGTGATAATAAAATATCATTTTTGAATTCCACGAGAGATGGAATAATAGTGACAATTGAAAGAAATGTTATTTTTTAAAGCCATCCACAACAAAGAATTATATAATTCATATGTACTTATACATAGATTTTTGAAAGAGAATGTATATTCTACCTGGATTCCACAGCATTTTTACCTGAGAGTTGAGTCACTAGATATCACATTCATTGAGGTTGGAAAAAGCATCATGGATGAAAAAAAGCAGATATATGTTGAGGCATGACAGGGATGAGACTTGGTGGTATGTGCACACCACATTTAATTGTGTGGCACATGTTCTAAAACCAAGTGGGAAGACAAAACGACAATATCAACAACGAAAACAAACCCACACATTATAAATGTAACCATTGATAAAGAAATACCTCTACCTATGAGCTTAAGCTGGCATTTGAGATATCAATGGAAAGGCATGGTATTATTAACAGGATATCAACATGTAAACTGTTTATCAGAGATGCCTAGGTAGTGAAGCATGGGTGAAGATTATGATTATGTTTAACATTCCTTATTATAATAATAGTACAAAGTCTGTGCTCAGATATTTCCAAGAAATCTTATATATGATGTAAACATTTTTTAACTATTTTAAAAAATGAAGTAGAGGTGAAATGACATTTAAAGTTACATATGTATAGAATGAAGAAGATGGTGCAAGATAGCTCAGTTGGTATCTTGCTTGCATTACAAGCATAATAATCTAAGTCTGATACAACCTAACAAAAACAAGTAAGTAAAAACTAGGTGTAGTGACTCCTGTTTGGCATCCCAGTGCTGAAGAGGTAGAAACAAGACAAGTTAACTTTGCTTCCTAGCCAGCCTGAGTTCCAGGCCACTTAGAGACTTTTTCAAAAACGAACAGAAAGTGCATGATGAAAGGAACCAGAGGTTGTCTTCTGAATTTTATAGACACACAAGCACATATACCCATATATCCATGCACACACCCACATACACACCTTAAAGAGAACAGAGTTTGGGTTGGGGTGAGAGAGAGAGAGAGAGAGAGAGAGAGAGAGAGAGAGAGAGAGAGAGAGAGAGAGAGAGAGAGAATGAACTGGAAACTCGGATATTTGATCATTGCCTTGCTTTTTATAATCTCCATGCAAGCCTGGTGGCCTGTTGCCTGTTTCCACAGAAACCACCATAGTCTCTGAGGTTATCTCCCTAGCCTATTTGGGACATTTAACCCATATACTTTATTTAATATAGTCTAACTTGGGACTGATTTTAAGCCGTTTATCATAGATTGACAGCTACCTTACTAACTTAGATCAGTACACTCTGGCAACATGCTTCTCCTTCAGTCTCTTTGATCTTGACCTTGCATAGTCCTGACATTTCCTGGGTAGCTAAAGCTGAAGTAAATGAACATGTAAATAATTAAATAATTAATCATCAATTAGACTTTTATAATAAACATAATTTTAAAAGAATTGTTTAAATTATTTAAATAGATCTGAAATAAATACATTCTATATCAGTTAAAATTATGTTGGCACTTATGTTATGAAAATCAAAATCACTGAAGTAAAAAATATAAAATAAATCTGGGCAATTATCTCATCTTTGATGTTCAGTCCAAACCTCGCTGTTATCCGAACGATGCTTCATCTGATGCATCCCATGATGGGTTACCTATGTTTCAGTGATAAATTTTACATATTGTTATAGTGGATGTGGATTGGAAGGAAGCTCTACAAAATAGCCTCCTGAAATACTAAAAACCTAAAACAATTTCTTTATGATGATGAATAAACTAGTCATATGGTTTATATACTTTACCCTAAAAAGATCTTTTTTATGTACAATTATTATTAAACAGAGATACTGAGATATTGAGGAACACAAAAGCTCTGTTATAACATTGAAAAATATTAGATTTGCAGCTAACTAGAGCTTGGCTTTTATAAACATCTTTCATTATGAAATTAATTATTTAAATAATTACAACAATGTAAATGAACCATCATCTCAAAATAGGGCACAATTTGCTTCCTGCTAGTACCCTAAGGGGCCTTTTTCTGAAGTTTAATGTAGCTATGTCATTGCTCCAATTCACCAATTTGTGCTTTCTGCTCTATAGATTAAACGCTGCAGGGGCTGTGATGTTCTAACTACCCTTGTTTCTTCCTTTTCTTCTCTTGTGCCATGTTAGTATTTTACCAACAACTGACAAGGTCTGAAGGGAGGCTGGAGGTGAGAACAGCATGTCTGCAGGGTAATTCAGGTTAAATATATGTGCATTTAATTATTTACACTTGAATTTCCATATTGCAATTTGGAGTTCTGGGAAGGCATTAGAATCTCAGTTTATTGCAAACAGCGTGACACTTGCGTTTTCAGAGAAGAGTTGATATGGGGCTAATGAGATTTAATGTTGGATATTTGGCTTTGCCTGAAATTGCCTCTACTCTCTCAACACATAGTAAGATTTCACTAAGTTCCTTATCTTCATATACTCTAAAGCCACTGTAAAAACAACATTAAAAGTAAGTTTTGAAATGTATTGCAAGGTTCATGACTTGCTTCACCCCTGGAAAAGGCAGAGTTGCATAAATACATGAATTCCTGTTGTGGAGTGAGAAAGGAGAAAGGGCAATTTCATATATAAGAAACCTTATGTTTGAAGGGCTGTGATGGTTTGTATATGCTTGGTCCAGGGAGTAGCACTCTTAACAGATACTGCCCCGAGGGAATAGGTGTTTCACTGTGGGAATGGGCTTTAATACCTGTCCTAGCTGCCTCGAAGCCAGTCTTGCCTTCGGAAGAAGATATAGAACTCCATAGTTCCTAATGCACCATGCTTGCCTGAATGCTGCCATGCTCCCTCCATGATGAACCTCTGAACCTGTAAGCCATCCCCAATTAACTGTTGTCCTTATAAGAGTTGCCTTGGTTATGGTGTCTAGCAGTAAAACCCTAGTAAATACAGATGGTGCTACCAGGAGTGGGGTATTGCTATGATTGGTGTCATCATGCCCTTGTTTAAAATAATGTATTTTGGGGACTTTGGTTTGGGAAAGCCATGAAATGCTTTAAGTGGGGCTTAAAGGGCCGCCTAGTAGGAATATAGAAGATTTTATTGTTGACAATGATTTGAACTGGGGAAGTCTGGTTCTAGAGTTTACAGAGGAGAAGAATTTTAATATGTGGCTGAGAAACTGTTCTTGTGAAATTTTTGAAAAGAATGTGGCTGCTTTTTGCCCTGGTCTGAAAAGTCTACCAATCGGGCATGGTGGCACATGCCTTCAATCCCAGCACTCAGGAGGCAGAAGCAGGTGGATTTCTGAGTTCTAGGCAAACAGCCAGAGCTATACAGAGAAACCCTGTCTCGAAAAAAACAAAACAAAAAAACAAACAAACAAACAAAAAGAAAGTCTACCTGAAGCTAAATTAAAGAGATTTATATTAATTGCATTGACAAAGGCAGTTTCAAGAAAGCCCAACTGAGACTTTTTTCTCTGGTTAATTCTCATGAAGAACATTTTGAACAAGGATAGTAAGGTTAGAAAGGAAAAATGTAAACTGTTCTTAATAGCTGAGTAGTATTCCTTTGTGTAAATGAACCACATTATCTGTATATATTCTTCTGTTGTGGGACATCTGAGCTTTTTCCTACTTCCGGCTATCACAAACAAGGCTGCTTGGAACATAGTAGAATATGTTTACCTATGGTATGGTGTGGCATCTTTTGGTTATATATCAGTTGATAAAATACAGCTTGGTTACTTGGGCCCTTTGGCTTGTTAATCTTCTTGAGTTCTGTGTATTACAGCCTGGTTATTCTGTATTTTTTGGCTAGTATCCACTTATTAGTGAGTACATACCATGCAAGTCCATTCAGTTCTGAGTTACCTCACTCAAGATATTTTCTAGTCCCACCCATTTGCCTGTAAAACCCTGATGTCCTTGTTCTTAATAGCTGAGTAGTTGCAAACTGGTACAGCCACTCTTGAAATCAATCTGGAGGTTCCTCAGGAAATTGGAAATAGAGCAACCTAAAGACCCAGCTATATCACTCAATTTGTGCTTTGTGTTTTCATTTTAAGAGAAAATATGTTTAATGATTAAAAATTCAAAAATATTAGACCTTAGAAATGGATATGCCTTTCCACCTTAAAGTTATTAATAATTTGAACAACTGTTGGGGGACCCACATGAAGACCAAGTTGTTTATCTGCTCCATATGCATGAGGCACTTAGGTCCTGCCCAGGTTTGCTCTGCCTTTGCAAGCCCCCAAGGGCTCAGGTTAATTGACTTTGATGGTCTTCCTCTGGAGTCCTTATTCCCTCAGAATATCATTAATAGTGTCAGGGATTCGATCTTGTCCATGGGATGGGACTCAATTTGATTCAGTCATTGTTTGGCCATTTCGTCCATATCTGTCCCTGCACTATTTGTAGGAAGAGAAAATTTTGGGTTGAAGGTTTTATTGGGAGGTTGGTGTCCTTATACCTCTAGTGGGAGTCCTGCATTGCTACAGGAGGTGTCCAGTTCAGGCTCCTTATCTCCTACTGCTAGGATCCTCAGCTAGAATTGCCCTCCTACTCTCCTTGGAGCCTCCTCTGTCTCAGGGCTCTGGCATGTCCTGGAAATGTACCCACCCCCCACTGGAGAGGATTTCCATTCATTATACTGTCCTTCTCTCCCAACTTCTCCCTACACCTGATTCTGATGTCTCCACTGCCTACAGTTTCTCTACCTATCCCCTCTCCCACATTAGGTCTCTCCCTCCATCCATCTTGACCACTAATTTATTTGTTCATTTAAGTGAGATACAATCATCCTCCCTTGGGTCCTCCTTATTATTTGGCCTCTTTGGGTCTGTGAATTGAAGCATGGATATCCTCTACTTTATGGATAATACCCACTTATGAGCACCTACTATGCATCTGGCTTATCTAACTCACTATATTTTCTAGCTCCATCTATTTGCCTGCAAATTTCATGATGTCCTTGCTTTTAATATTCATGTAGTATTTCATTGTGTAAATAAACCACCTTTTCTTTATCTATTCTTCAATTCAGGAATATCTGAGTTGTTTACAGTTTCTGAATACAGCTGCCATGAACCTAGTTGAGCAAGTCTTGTGGTAAGGTGGAACATCTTTTGGGTATATGCCCAGGAGTGATATAGCTGTGTCTTGATTTCCAATTTGCTGAGAATTCACCAAATTGATTTCTAGAATGGTTGTAAAAATTAGCACTCTTAACATCGATTGAGGAGTTTTTCTTAATCCACATCCTCACCTGCATGTGATATCACTTGAATTTTTGATCATAGCCATTCTGGTCCATGTAAGGGGGAATCTCATAGTCATTCTGATTGGCATTTGCCTGATGAGTTAGGATGTTGATTATTTTATTAAGTGTTTCTTGGCCATTAGAGAATTCCATGTTGAGATTTCTGTTAGCTCTGCATCCTCATTTTTTATTTGGGTTATTTGGTTTGCTGGTGTATAACTTTTGTGCTCTATGTATATTAGTTCTTTGTTGGATGTAGGGTTGGTAAAGATATTTACCCATTCAGTAGGCTGTTGTTTTGGCCTATTTCTTTTCTTTTCTTTTCTCTTCTTTTCTTTTGTTTTCTTTTCTTTCTTTTTTTCTTATTAAATTTATTTGCTTATTCCCTTTACAACCCAATATCAGCCCTTTGTCTCTTCCCATCACCTTCTCCTTTCCCTTCTTCTTGGAGGGGTAAGTGTCATGGGTGACACCCCCTTTTTGTGTCAGTACCTCTTTCACTGAGGCCAGACAAGGTTGTAAATTTAGGGGGGCAGCATCTGCAAAGAGGCAGGCTGGCAACAGTCTCAGGGACAGTCCCTGCTCCAGTTGTTTCAGGGACCCACATGAAATCCAAGTTGTTCATCTGCTACATATGTGCAGGGGGCTTAGGTCCAGTACATGCTCACCACAGGGTTGGTGGTTTAGTATCTGGAAGCTCCAAAGGGTCCAGGTTTGTTGATACTGTTTGTCTTCCTGTGGAGTCCCTGTCATTTTTGGGTTTCTCAGTCTTTCAATTCTTCAATAAGACTTCCTGAGCTCCATCTAATATTTGGTTGTGACTCGATGTATCTTTTTCTATTGGATGCTAGGTGAAGCTGGTCACTCTGTAAGACAAAGGACACCATCATCAAGACAAAACAATAGACTGGGAAAAGATCTTCACTAACTTTAAACCTGACAGAAGGCTAATATCTAAAATATAGAGAGAACTCAAGAAGCTATATACTGATGATACAAATAACGCAATTAAGAGATGGGGTAGAGTGGTAAAGAGATTATTGCAAATAGAGGAAAAGCAACCAAGGAAATGTTTGAAGTCTTTAGTCATCAGGGAAATGCAAATCAAAACCACCATGAGATTTCACCTACATCCATCACAATAGTTAAGATAAAAAAACTCAAAGGACAGCACATACTGGTGATGTTATGGAGCAAGGTGAACACTTCTCTACTGCTCGTGAGAGTACAAACTTATACAACCACTCTGGAAATTAATTTGTTTCTCAGAAAATTGAGAATAATTCTTATTCCTAAGACCATGCTAAACCACTTCTGGGCATATACCTAAAAGATGGTCCATCATCCCACAAGGACACTCGCTTGACTATGTTCATAACAGTTCTACTTGTTATAGCCAGAAACTGGAAACAACCTCTATGTCTTTCAATTGAAGAATGAATACAGAAAATGTTATTCAATACAGTGAAATGCTTCTTAGCCAATAAAAACAAGGACATCATGAATTTTACAGGCAAATATCTGAAACTAGAAAATATCATCCTGAGCGAGGTAACACAGAGCCAAAAAGATATGCATGGTATGTACTCACTTATAAGTGGATATTATTCATGAAATATGGGATACCATGCTATAGTCAACAGGACCCAAATAAGCCAAATAACAAGGGCACATGAGAGGATATTTGAATCTATCTCAGAATGAGAAACAGATATCAGAGTGTGGTACCCCTTCTCCATCAGCATAGCTGATGTTATGGAGCCTTGAGGAGCCTCACCCGTGGCACCCGTTGTCTTGTTAATTAGGCTAAGAAATAGCCAGGTATCCATCCATACAGCCAGCTTCCCGTTCTCCCAGGTCCCCTGGCTCTGCCCAGCTTACCAGCAGCTTGGCCCAGCCCACCTACGACCAGCCCACCTGATAGAACCTGAGAGATCTCACAATATCTCAGACTTCCGCCAAACTCCCGCAGAAGACTGGGGGCGGGCCTTCCCTTTCTTTATCCCCAAATGCTTGTCCACCATTAAACAGTCGTTCTTAGCAGCAACCATGTAGCCTTGGAGATCTTTCTTCCCCCATGTCCCTTAGTCTCATTTCAGCTTCGGGCCAATCCTCCAGGAATCCCGTCCACTGCGGGCAGTGGACCCCAACATCAGAGATTGAAGGAAGGAGGGAAATGTGTAGATGAGGTGAAAGGAAGGGGAAAGGAGCAGAGATGTGGAAGATCATATACAAGAGGATATATAAGGATATATAAGAGGATATATAAGGGGAGAGAGAAGTGAGACAGTCATGGAGAGGGAATCTCTGGGTGGTGCCAGTGGCCTGAGACTGGAAGAAGATGTAAGGGGGCAACTCTAGCTGAGATTTCTAGCAGTCAGAGATATGGATCCTGAAGTGGCCACTTCTGCTAACAGGCAGGACACCCAGTGTAAGGATAAGGACACCAACCCATCCACATAGCCTTCAACTCCAAATGTATGTATCCTGACTACAAAATGTGCAGGGACAAAGAAAGGGCAGAGAGAAAGAAAAAGAGGGAAAAGGCAAGCAATGTCTGCTCAAAATTGAGATCCATTCTGTGGGAAAGAAGTAATTCTGGACACTGTTAATGACACTCTGTTATGCTTGCAGATAGGAGCCCACCATAACTGTTGTCTGAGATGCTCTACCTAGCAGAAACTACTTTTAGAAAATTGAAAGTTTTTAAAAGAAAGGTAAATCAAGAATATTCCCCAAGTACTAAAAATATTGGTAGAAAAATTATCCTAAGATAAGATCTAAAAGATTTTATATTTGAAACAATTTATTATAAGGTATAACACTTTTATCATTGATACTATTCTACAGAATAACTTATTCAAATACATATATAAAATTCCTGACCTTTTAAGAGAACTAAAAAAAGCATTACCTATTAAGGTAAAAGTACATTATAAAATATAAATGTAATAAAATAGTTTGTAATCAAATTATAAAATCAATGCATGTTGATAGAATAAAATGGGCCAGCATATTTGATATGGTAGCCAATGACTTAATAATCTCTGAGATTAAATAGATTACAAAGATCATATTCTTAGCTTAGATCAAGGAATGTTGAAGCCATGTGACCTTTCTTATTGTCTATTACAGAATGAGAATCTGGGATCTTCCATACCCACAAATAGCTATAGTATTAAAACATTTGTGAGCCTTGATTATGCTGTTAACTCAATATTGTGTTAAAAGAAGAAAGCAGGACAAATAATAAGTAAATAATTAAGTACATTAGTTTGAAAATATAGAAAAAGTGAACTATAGAGAATTTTAAGATTTTTAAAAAATAATTATATTATTGTTAGAAAAATTATTACTTTTAGTTTTTGGAAAATATAGGTAAAATAAATAATAAATAGTTTACCTACTGAGTCTTTGACGTGAGCCTCTATAGGTCTTATATATGCTGGCATAAGTTCTAAGTTCAGATGCATAACTGTGTCTGGAAGTGGTTTTCTTGCAGTCATCCATTGAAACTGGCTTTGAGCCCTTAGCAAAGTTCACTGAACCATCTAAGTGCAATGTAGACATTCCATTTAGGATTGGACAGTCTGTAGTATCTCATTCCCTACCATTAAAAATATTAATATTGTTAGCCACCAGAGAAATGCAAATTAAATATAATTTGATATTTCATCTTAACATAGTCAGAAAGGTTAAGATGAAATAAGACAAAAGCAAAAAGCAAAGAAAAACTGTAAAACAACTCCACCACCAAAATCAAGACAAATGACAGGCAGATGCTGATGTGACTGGTGAAAGAGGAACACTTTGGCAGGCAGTGCAAATTTTTGCAGCTATATGAAAAATCAATGTAGTGAACCCTTAAAACTTTTTGGTTCTTAATGATAACTGACTTAGGGAACCATTGTAATACTGTTTCTTGATTAAATTGACTTGGTCCAAAAATGTATTGAGATGTAGGCAAGTATATATTGTCTTTTACATTTTACTTGCTATAGGAGTTTTAGAATTTGTTCAATTCTTTTCTTTTCCCTCCCTGGATCTCTGGAAGTCCTAGCTTGCTGTACCTGTTTGGAGATTGAAAGAGCAGAATTTATACTTAAGTGATTGAGGGCCAATGGGCATATTGAATCTGGATTGGAATTAGAATTGATCATGAACAAAGCACTCACTGAAGGAGTTACAGAGATCATGTGTGAAGCTGAATCAAAAGGATGGACCAACCAGTGACGGCGGCTGCCAGGGATCCCTCCCATAATCAGCCACCAAAATAAACACTATAGGATATGCCAGCAAGATAATGCTGAAAGGGATCTGATATAGCTGTCTTGTGGGAGGCTATACCAGTGCCTGGTAAACACAGAAGTGGATGCTCACAGTTAGGTATTAGTTGGAACACAGGACTCCCAAGGTAGGAGCTAGAGAAAGTACCCAAGGAGCGGAAGGGGTCTTCAACCCTCTAGGTGGAAGAATAACATGAACTCACTAGTTCCCCCTGCGCTCATGTCTCTAGCTGCATATATGGAAGAAGATGGCCTAGTTGGCCATCATTGGGAGGAGCAGCCCTTTGGTCATACAGACTCTATATGCCCCAGAACAGGGGAATGCCAGGGCCATTACGTGGGAGGGGGTGGGTAGGGGAGCAGGGCGGGGACGCTGGAGGGTAAGGGAAAATTTCTGGATAACATGTGAAATGTAAATGAAGAAAATATCTAATAAAGAGGAAAAAAAAAGAATTGATCATGAAGTTTTATGATAAGAGAGCAGGGTATTTTAAGGGAAAGTACATTGAACATACTTAAGTCATTGTACTATAATGCCTAAAACAATTTACTGGTTAATGTCTTAAATTTTATTCTCCTAAGGGGAGTGTACTGGGACAGGAACTTTGTTTCATTTATAAGTGTTTCTGAGTGTGATGCTATTATTTGAATGGATAAAGCAAAGGAAGAAAAATGTGTAATTTTATGATATATTTGGGGTTTAATTTTTAAAAATTAACTATTTTAAACAGTTCAATTATGTTTTAATTTCCTTTTTAAATTAAAAAAAACATATTTATTTATTTACTCTAAATGCAGAAAGAAGCTTCTCTTCTCTCCTCTCCTTCCGGTCCCTCTCTGTCACCTTACCGCATCCACTCCCTCTCCCAGGGTCATCAACCCACTTTGGCAATTCAAGTTGCTAAAGGAGTAGGTACATTTTTTTTTTCCTCTTAAGCCTAGAAAAGGAAGCCCACTTAGATGAAAGTAGCACAAATTCAGGCAACAGCATCAGAGACAGTGTGTGCTCTAGTTGTTAGAGGACCCACATAAAGACCGAGAGGAACATCTGTTGCATATGTGTAGGGGACCTAGGTCTGTCCCATGCATGTTCTTTGGTTGGTGGTTTAATCTCCTTGAGTCTCTATGGGCCAGGTTAGTTGATTCAGCAGGTTTTCTTGTGTTGTTCTTTATCCCTCTGGCACATTGAATTCTTTCTACCCCACTTCCACAGGATTACCTGAGCTCCACCGAAAAAGAAATCTCTGAAAATGGAAGCTCTCAGGAACCCATGAGTGTGACCCTAAGACAACTAGAAGTAGGGACTATGAAACCTGAAATGGCCACCTCCTGTGACCAAGCAAGACATCCTTCCAAAGGAAGGATGGGGACATCAACTTATCTCCAAAACCTTTGACCCACATTTGTTCTGCCCACTGAATATGCAGCAATAAAGATGCAACAGAAATTGAGGTAGTGGCCAAACAATGAAAGGCCTAACTTGAAACCCATGAGAGAGAACCCACCACTGACAGTAAGAATGATATGTTTTTTTATAGTTGACTACAGGAGCCTAGCATAACTGTCTTCAGAGAGGCTACACTTAGCAGCTCATAGAAAAAGATGTCGAGAAAGAGCCAAACATTAAGCAGTTTAATTATGTTTTGTGTAAGATTTCATCTTTAAATATAGTTATTATTACTGTAAATATATTAACCATGAGATAATTTTGCTTAAAATAACTGGCTTATAAGTAAAGCTAATCCAGCTACTTTTGAAGAAAATTAAGTCATGTTTAATATATTAATAAAACTGATATTTATGCACTTAAAGACAAATAAGCATCAAAGCCAGTCTCAAGGAAGAAAATAATTGTTGCTCTCATTGAGCAATTTAACAAGACCACTTTATGATATTTTGTGAGATTTCCTTTCATTGTGTGAAATGAATAGAAGTTTTATTTTTATATAGTGGTTTCTGCCTTATCCTAACAAGGACTGTGAACAGTCACATTAATCTGTTGACTGCTACTGAATATGTCAGATACACTTCATAAGTGCACACCTGCTGTGCTGCTTAAAGAACCTGGTATATGATGCTCCATTGAATACAATGGACTGAAGGTTTAAAGAGTTAGAAGGAAGATAGGTGGGAGGGGAGTCCAAGAGCGAATGGCTTAATAATATACCACAACATGCTCTTCAAGGAAGCCAGCTATTACTTGTAAGGAATAGAGCAACAACAGTCTTAAGTGATGTCTGCATTATGACATGCAGTAATACTATCACATGTAATAAAATAGATGCACTCCTAAATATAAACTGATTATAAATCCTGAAATGCAAAGAAATATAAGTGTTTTTTTTCACAATGAGTTATTATAGATGCAAGTTTTGACTGTGAACTAGCAGAGTTGTATACAATATTTACACAGTATTAATATGTAAAGAACTTTTATCAAAAATTGTCTTATCATACTCCCTTCTGTAGCATTACATTTCTAATGTTTTGACAAAAGAGCTATAAAGCCTCTGTGTGGAGCTTTGTAATGGCTCCCAATTGTTCTATGAAATAGCTCAGTCCATGGAAAGCATTATAAAGACATTTCACTCAGCCCTAAATATACCGCTTCCTTTGACGTGGTCATAGCATTTCAAGTGTGACACTAAATACATATAGACATTACTAAACTAAGGTTGGCTTTTAAAATTATGTGCCCCTGCTAACAAGTGATAAGAACTAGATGTGGTTCTATTTAAGGTTTCTAGAAACATGAATCCTTAAGTTAAAATATTCCAGGAATAACTCCTTCTTCCCTAAGTGTGATAGAAGGGATGTATGAGTTTTTTTTTTTAATTTTTTTCTTTTGTGTGTGTGTGTGTGTGTGTTCTCTGCGACTTCTAAACATTGTATTGCCTCTTTCAAGTTGAAAGACTTGCATGTCAAAAATATTTAAAAGTTTTACAATTCTGTTGCATAGGTGTCGGGGACCTCACATCAGCTCGTTTATGCTGCCTTTTTGGTGGTCCAGTGTTTGAGAGATCTCGGGATTAGTCAAGATTAATTGAGACTGCTGGTACTCCTACAGGGTAGCACTCATCCTCACCTTCTTTCAGCCTTCCCTACTTCAACCACAGGGGTTAGCTGCTTCTGTACACTGGTTGGGTGTAAATATCTGCATATGACTCTTTCAGTTGCTTGTTGGGTCTTCTGGAGGGCAGTCACCGTAGGTCCCTTTTTGTGAGCACTCCACATCCTTAGTAATAGTGTCAGGCCTTGGGACCTCCCTTTGAGCTAGATCCCACTTTAATCCTGTATTCACAGTCTGTGAACACAGACTGCAGGGTCTGTGCTCAATCAGAGATGATGCACCTAATCCTGAAGAGACTGGAGGACCTAGGGAGTTTAGAGGTCAGGTGTGGTGGGTAGTGGGGATGGGGACATCCTTATGGAGACAGGGCCTGGGAGGACATCCTTATGGAGACAGGGCCTGGGAGGAGGTATGGTATGTGGAACAGTTGGAGGGTAGATGGGGGTGGGCACTGGAATAAAATCTGGGATGTAAAAAATAATTAAAAAAGAGAAAAAAAAAATTTACACTTACAATGAAGGATCTCCTGATCTTTCTGATTTCAATTCATTATCCTGTTAAACGTGTCCTAGTTACATGACTATGAAATATTCTTTTCATGTTTCATGGTGTATACCTATAATTCCAGCATGGTGGAAGGGTCTCACTCTATGATGAACTGGAGTATATTCCGTGCAATGTGAGACACTGCCTCAAAAGAAAATTAAACTTTAGCTTTGAGTCATGGTCTCTTCTTACCCTCTTTCTTCCACATGCCAAATAATAGCATTATAGGCATTCATTGCCATGCCTGTATACAATATATGTTTATAAGAGCATATTCCAAATATGAATTTTTGTCAGAAAATAGCAATAATTTTGAAGTAATGTTTAAAATAATATAAAAACAGTTTTCTAGCCAAGTTTAACTAAGTTACAGCTTTGGTGTTATGAAACTACAATGTGCAGCTACTTCTTCAGTACTTTCTAGATTACACATTTTACTATGTAATAAGTTTCTCTGGCTTTTAATACAACCAACTTGATCCTCATTTTACTATGTTCATTTTTTATCAGACAATAAGTGTCAACCTTATTATGATGTGTTTCTGGAGAATTGGTATAGATTTCCTTAATGGATGGTTAACTGAACTCTATATGCCAAATTCTTTACTTTTGATCTCAGATTTAAGAAGATATTTCTAACTTTGTCAGGCTTCTAAACTTGTGCTGCGAATCTTCAGCTATTTCCCATGTGGGGACAAGAGTTTGCCTTTTGGGCATAATGATGATGGGACTATATATTCTATTGTCTGATGGTGGTAGTCTAAACCGTTTTCACCAGGGTTACATAGGTGGCCTTTGAAATCACATAGAAGGAGGAGTCAGCTCATCTTTCCCTTTTTCATGGTCATGTGATTTATAACTTCTAAACTATGATAATCCAAGAGCAAATTGTCATTTTTAACTATAACACTCATGCTTATTTTACTTTGTCACATAATATATGTGCATAACTTTACATACTAAGATATGACTTCAATGAAAGGAAGAAATTTATTATCTCTTAATAAATACGATATTCTTTCAATACAATGTACAGTTCTTTTAGGAGCATTTGAATTTTATGAATATCAATGTGTATGCATGAAATATGGTCTTCATTCCCTTCTTATTCATGCTATCATTGATTTCTTTACCAAATTGTGTTCTTTGTCACACAGTTCTCTTACTTCTAACTTTCTTTAAGTTCCTTTAAGTTCATCCTGGTAAGTTCTCGCTCCTTTTAAATCATGTAAGTGGCATGATCCATTTCAATGGTGAAATGTTTTGTCCTTATCTTTATTTTAATTGGATATTTTATTTATTTATATTTTGAATGTTATCACCTTTCCAGGTTTCCTTTCTGCAACCACCTATCCAACCCCCCTTCATCCTGCTTCTGTGAGGGGTCTCCCCCACCCACCTACCCACTCCCACCTTACCACGCTAGCATTCTTCTATACTGGGGCATCAAGTCTGCCCAGGACCAAGGGCCTTGCCTCCCATTGATGCCAGATAAGGCCCGTTCATCTCCTTCAGTCATTCCTTTAGCTCTTCCATTAGAGTCCTTGTGCTCAGTCCAATAGTTGGCTGTTAGCATCTGCATTTGTATTGGTCAGGATCTGGCAGAGCCTCTCAGGAGACAGCTGTACCATGCTCCTGTTAACAAGCACTTCTTGGCATCTGCAATATTATCTTGGTTTGGTGTCTGCATGTGGGATATATCCCCTTAAAAGTAGGATCTAGGATGTAACTTGAAAATTCTGTTGTCAGAGGTTTAATTCTCATGGTAGGAGCAGCATAGTCATAGGAAGAACTTATTTTCTCTTGAACAGTTATGGAATACATTTGGCTAAAAACTTCACAAACCTTGTTCATCAAAGGTCTTTCTCAGATCCTTTCCTATAGTGACATTCTCTTCTCTGAGTTGCATGGATATAGAAGTGTACATCTGAAGCCTTATGCAAACACTGATGTTAGCATGATATCAAAAGACTGCCTAATTGGGATAGATTTATCTGTGTTTTCTGTCCCAAACTACAGAGATAAACTACACGAGGTCAGAGCTGAGAACAATAAAATTAAAGATATATTCTGATATAGTCCCAATGAAATAAAAACAAAACACATTTTGGCAATAGCTACATAGACATTAGAACTGTCATGCATAAGTGATTTTGTGTGTGTGTGTGTGTGTGTGTGTGTGTATGTGTGTGTGTGTATGTGTAGGATAATTTGAAGACTATAAAAGAAGATGTCTAAATGGAGGGACAAGAGGTGGGTCTGAAAGAGTAATAGAATACTTGTAACATGAAAGCAGAAAAGATAACTGTTTATGGGGGTGAGTTTCACCAAGGGAGAGGGTGGCAAGTGAAAATAAAAAGAAAATATAATAATTATATATGTGCATAAATGCATAACGAAATCCATCACTTGCTTTGGTAGCAAAAGTAAAAACAATATAAAAAGAGACAAAAAATCATAGAAGTCAGAAAGCAATGAACATTTTTTTTCAACTTTTATTAGATATTTTCTTCATTTACATTTCAAGTGTTATCCAGAAAGTTCCCTATACCCTCCCCCTTCCCGGCCCTGCTCCCCTACCCATTCACTCCCACTTCTTGGCCCTGGCATTCCCCTGTATTGGGGCATATAAAGTCTGCATGACCAAGGGGACTCTCTTCCCACTGATGGCCAACTAGGCCATCCTCTTCTATATATGCAGCTAGAGACATGAGCTCAGGGGGTACTAGTTAGTTCATGGTTATTCTTCCACCTAGAGGGTTGAAGACCCATTCAGCTCCTTGGGTATTTTCTCTAGCTCCTTCTTCCTTGGGAACCCTGTGTTCCATCTAATAGCTGACTGTGAGCTTCCACCTCCATGTTTGCCAGGCATTGGTATAGTTTCACCCCGAGACAGCTAGATCCGGGCCCTTTCAGCACTATCTTGCTGGCATATGCTATAGTGTCTATGTTTGGTGGCTGATTGTGGGATGGATCGCTGGCAGCCTCAGTCATTGGGTCCGTCCTTTGGAATCAGCTTCACAGATGCTCTCTTTAACTCTTTCAATGTGTGCTTTGTTCTTAATTCTAGGAAGGGGTGAACATTTTGATCTTCCTTCTTCTTGAGTATCATGTGTTTAGTAAATTGTATCTTGGGTAGTCTAGGTTTCTGGGCTAATATCCACATATCAGTGAGTACATGTTATGTGAGTTCTTTTGTGAATGGGTTACTTCACTCAGGATGATGGCCTCCAGATCCATCCATTTGCCTAGGAATTTCATATATTTATTACTTTTAATAGCTGAGTAGTACTCCATTGTGTAAATATACCAATTTTTTTTGTATCCATTCCTCTGTTGAGGGATATCTGGGTTCTTTCCAGTTTCTGGCTGCTATGAACATAGTGGAACATGTGTCCTTGTTACCAGATGGAATATCTTCTGGATATATGCCCAGTAGAGGTATTGCAGGATCTTCTGGTAGTACTATGTCCAATTTTCTGAGGAACCGCCAGACTGATTTCCAGAGTGGTTGAACCAGCTTGCATTTCCACCAACAATGGAGGAGTGTTCCACTTTCTCCACTTCCACGCCAGCATCTGGTGTCACCTGAATTTTTGATCTTAGCCATTCTTACTGGTTTGAGGTGGAATCTCAGGGTTGTTTTGATCTGCATTTCCTTGATGATTAATGATGTTGAACATTTTTTCAAGTGTTTCTCAGCCATTCAGTATTCCTCAGTTGAGAATTCTTTGTTTAACTCTGTGCCCCACTTTCTAATGGGGATATTTGATTTTCTGGTGTCCACCTTCTTGAGTTCTTTATATATATTGGATATCAGTCCCCTATCTGATTTAGGATTGGTAAAGATCCTTTCCCAGTCCGTTGGTGGCCCTTTTGTCCTCTTGACAGTATCTTTTGTCTTACAGAAGCTTTGCAACTTTATGAGGTCCCATTTTTCAATTCTTGATCTTACAGCACAAGCCTTTGCTGTTTTGTTCAGGAATTTTTCCCCAGTGCCCATATCATCGAGGCTTTTCCCCACTTTCTCCTCTATAAGTTTCAGTGTCTCTGGTTTTATGTAGAGGTCCTTCAACCACTTAGACTTGACCTTAGTACAAGGAGATAAGAATGGATCAATTCCCAATCTTCTACATGATAACAGCCAGTTGTGCCAGCACCATTTGTTGAAAAGGCTGTCTTTTTTCCACTGGATAGTTTTAGCTCCCTTGTCAAAGATCAGGTGAGCATAGGTGTGTGGATTCATTTCTGGGTCTTCGATCCTATTCCATTGATCTACCTGTCTGTTGCTGTACCAGTACCATGCAGTTTTTGTTAAGATTGCTCTGTAGTACAGCTTGNTCTGAAGAAAGAAATTGAGGAATATCTCAGAAGATGGAAGGATCTCCCATGCTCATGGATTGGCAGAATCAATATAGTAAAAATGGCTATCGTGCCAAAAGCTATCTACAGATTCAATGCAATCCCCATCAAAATTCCAACTCAATTCTTCAAGGATCTAGAAAAGACAATTAGCAAGTTCATCTGGAATAACAAAAAAACCTAGACTAGCGAAAACTCTTCGCAATGAACATTTTCAAAGCAGAAAACAATTAGGATTTGGAAGATATTTAGGGCCTAGTTCTCTGCTTATATAGAAACACTTCATTAATGTTTGCCAATAAGTCACATCTGACAAGAGAACAAAAGAGAGGCTGTATAAAATTAGAACAATTGGGTTTTAAGGTTTCTGTCTGCCATGACAGTTATGTGGATTTACTGTCTAAATTAAGCTCAGTAACCTTTCCTTATTCGTTCCTCAAAAGGTCATCATGTTGTCCACGTGGTCAGCCTGTATGTCCCTAAATGATTGGAAACAGACATTATAGAGAACAGAAAGAAAGTTCATCACCTCTCACATGTCACTTTTCCTCAGTCCTTATTTTTTGGGCACGACTGTTTTTCCTATTGTATCAATATTTGCTAATTTCTTTATTGTTTTATTATTATTGCCCTCACATCTTACAGGATGCATTTAAAACTCAGTCTCCAAGAAGTTTAGTGACTATTTTATTTAAATGCTTTTAAACACATGCATCTTTTTTTCATAATTTTTATTATAAATTTTCTTCATTTAAATTTCAAATGCTATTCCCAAAGCCCCCTATACCCTGCCCCTACCCTGCTCCACAACACACCCACTCCCACTTCCTGGCCCTGGCGTTCCCCTGTACTGGGGCATATGAGCTTCACAAGACCAAGGGCCTCTCCTTCCACTGATGGCTGACTAGGTCATCCTCTGCTACATATGTAACTAGGGACATGATCTCTGTGGGTACTGATTAGTTAATATTGTTGTTCTTCTTATAGGGTTGCAGGTCCCTTTAGCTCCTTGGGTACTTTCTCTAGCTCCTTCATTAGGGGCCCTGTGTTCCAACCAATAGAGGGCTGTGAGCATCCACTTCTGTATTTGCCAGGCAATGGCATAGACTCACAAGAGACAGCTATATCAGGGTTCTATCAACAAAATCTTGCTGGCATATGTAGTAGTGTCTGGATTTGGTGGTTGTATATGGGATGGATCCCCAGGTGGGGCAGTCACTGAATGGTCCTCCCTTCTGTCTTAGCTCCAAAGAAACAGAGACTTTGAGGAAGGTACCCATAAAACAAGCGATTAGATTCCTCCTTACTTCATAGGTGTGAAACCAGAAGGAAGAAGAACTCATAGTACACAAAAGGTTTAACATGGAACCTATGAGATTCAAAGACCCGATTACGGGTGTATATTGACTCACGTATATTATACATGATAATACACTAACCCAATGGAATGTCAGGATGATATCCTCCAGATGCATCCATTTGCCTAAGAATTTCATAAATTCATTGTTTTTAATTTCTGAGTAGTACACCATTGTGTAAATGTACCACATTTTCTGTATCCATTTCTTTGTTGAGGGACATCTGGGTTCTTTCTAGCTTCTGGCTATTATAAATCAAGCTGCTATGAACATAGTGGAGCATGTGTCCTTATTACAAGTTGGAACATCTTCTAAGTATTTGCCCAGGAGAGGAATTGCTGGATCTTCCAGTAGTACTATGTCCAATTTTCTGAGGAAGCACCAGTCTGATGTCCAGAGTGGTTGTACCAGCTTACAATCCCACCAACAATGGAGAAATGTTCCTCTTTCTCCACATCCTTGTCAACATCTGCTGTCACCTGAATTTTTTATCTTAGCCATTCTGACTGGTGTGAGGTGGAATCTCAGGGTTGTTTTTATTTGCATTTCCTTGATGATTAAGGATTTTGAACATTTTTTAGGTGCTTCTCAATAATTCAGTATTCCTCAGTTGAGAATTCTTTGTTTAGCTCTTTACCCCATTTTTTCAATTTATTATTAGATATTTTCTTCATTTACATTTCAAATGCTATCCTGAAAGTCCCCTATTCCCTCTCTCTGCCCTGCTCCCCTATCCACCCACTCCCTACCCACCCACTCCCACTTCTTGGCCCAGGCATTCCCCTGTATTGGGGCATATAAAGTTTGCAAGACTAAGGGTCCTCTCTTCCCAATGATAGCAGACTAGGCCATCTTCTGCTACATATGCAACTAGAGACACGAACTCTGGGGGTACTGGTCTGTACCCCATTTTTGATAGGGTTATTTGATTATCTGGAGTCTATCTTCTTGATATATATATATATATATATATATATATATATAATATTGGTCTCTTATCTGATTTTGGATTGGTAAAGATCCTTTCCCAATCTGTTAGTGGACTTTTTGTCTTATTCACATTTGCCTTACAGAAGCTTTGCAATTTTATGAGGTCCCATTTGTTGATTCTCTATATTATAGCACAAGCTATTGATGTTTTGTTGAGGTATTTTTCCCCTGTGCCCATATCTTCAAGGCTTTACCCCACTTTCTCCTCTATAAGTTTCAGTGTCTCTGGTTTCATGTGGAGTTCCTTGATCCACTTAGACTCAAGCTTTGTACAAAGAGATAAGAATGGATCAACTTGCATTCTTTTACATGATATCTGCCAGTTGTGCCAGCAACATTTGTTGAAAATACTGTCTTTTTTCCACTGGATGCTTTTAGCTCCCTTGTCAACGATCAAGTGATCATAGGTATGTGGGTTCATTTCTGGGTCTTCAATTCTATTACATTGGTTTAACTGTCTGTCTCTGTACTAGTACCATGGAGTTTTTTTATCACAATTTCTCTCTAGTACAGCTTGAGGTCAGGCATGGTGATTCCACCAGAGGTTCTTTTATCACTGAGAATAGTTTTTGCTATCCTAGGTTTTTTGTTATTACAGATGAATATGCAAATTTCCCTTTCTAACTTGGTAAAGAATTGTGTTGGTATTTTGATGGGGATTGCATTGAATCTGTAGATTGCTTTTGGCAAGATTGCCATTTTACTATACTTATCCTGCCAATCCATGAGCAAGGGAGATATTTCTATCTTCTGAGATCTTCATTGATTTCTTTCTTCAGATACC
Source organism: Mus minutoides (assembly GCA_902729485.2). Taxonomy (NCBI): domain Eukaryota; kingdom Metazoa; phylum Chordata; class Mammalia; order Rodentia; family Muridae; genus Mus; species Mus minutoides. Next base: position 17,365 of record LR752324.1, on the reverse strand, counting down.
TGAAGTTCTTATCATAGAGATCTTTCACTTCCTTAGTTAGATTTACACCAAGGAATTTTATATTATTTGTGACTATTGTGAAGGGTGTTGTTTCCCTAATTTCTTCCTCAGCCTGTCTATCTTTTGTGTAGAGAAAGGCCACTGGATTTGTTTGAGATAATTTTATATCCAGCTACTTCACTGATGCTCTTTATCAGTTTTAGGAGTTCTCTGGTGGAATTTTTAGGATCAGTCATGTATACTATCATATCATCTATAAATAGTGATATTTTGACTTCTTACTTTCCAATTTATATCCCCTTGAACTCTTTTTGTTGTCTAATTGCTCTGGCTAGGATTTCGAGTACTATATTGAATAGGGAAAAAGTGGGCAGCATTGTCTTGTCCCTGATTTTAGTGGGCTTGCTTCCAGCTTCTCTTCATTTAATTTGATGTTGGCTACTGGTTTGCTGTATATTGCCTTGAATTCTTGATCTTACTAAGACTTTTATGATGAGTTGGTGTTGGATTTGGTCACATGCTTTCTCAGCATCTACCAAGATGATCATGTGGTTTTTGACTTTGAGTTTGTTTATATAGTGTATTACATTGATGGATTTCCATATATTAAATCATCCCTGCATCCCTGCAATGCAGGCTACTTGATCAAGATAGATGATTATTTTGATGTGTTCTTGGATTTGGTTAGCAAGAACTTTATTGAGTAATTTTGCATTGATATTCATAAGGGAAATTGATCTGAAGTTCTCTTTCTTTGTTGGATCTTTATGTTGTTTAGGTATCAGAGTTATTGTGGCTTCATAGAATGAATTTGGTAGAGTACCTTCTGTTTCTATTTTGTGGAATAGTTTGAGGAGAATTGTAATTAGGTCTTCTTTGAATATCTGATAGAACTCTGCATTAAACCCATTTGGTCCTGGGCTTTTGTTGTTGTTGTTGTTGTTGGGAGACTATTAATGATTGCTTCTATTTCTTTAGGGGATATGGGACAGTTTAGGTCATTAATCTGATCCTGACTTAACTTTGGTACCAGGTAACTGTCTAGAAAATTGTCCATTTTGTTCAGGTTTTCCAGTTTTATTCAGTATAGCCTTTTGTAGTAGGATCTGATGATGTTTTGTATTTTCTCATGTTCTGTTGTTATGCCTCCCTTTTCACTTCTGATTTTGTTAATTATGATACTGTCCCTGTGCCCTCTAATTACTCTGGCTAAGGGTTTATCTATCTTGTTGATTTTCTCAAAGGACCAGCTCCTGGTTTAGTTGATTCTTTGAATAGTTTTTTTGTTTGTTTGTTTGTTTGTTTGTTTCCACTTGGTTGATTTCATCCCTGAGTTTGATTATTTCTTGCCATCTACTCCTCTTGGGTGAGTTTGCTTCCTTTTGTTCTAGAGGTTTTAGGTATACTGTCAAGCTGCTAGTGTATGCTCTCTCTAGTTTCTTTTTGGAGGCACTCAGAGCTATGAGTTTTCCTCTTAGCGATGCTTTCAATGTGTCCCAAAAGTTTGTGTATGTTGTGGCTTAATTTTCATTAAACTCTAAAAAGTTGTTAATTTTTTTCTTTATTTCTTGCTTGATCAAGGTATCATTGAGTAGACAGTTGTTCAGCTTCCAGGTGAAAGTTGGATTTCTATTATTTATGTTGTTATTGAAGATCAGCCTTAGTCCATTTGGTATCTGACAGAATGCATGAGACAACTTCAATATTTTTGTATCTGTTGAGGCCTCTCAATTTTGGAGAGGGTGCCATGAGGTGCTGAGAAGAAGGTGTATCCTTTTGTTTTAGGATAAAATGATCTGTAGGTATCTGTTAAATCCATGTGTTTCATAATTTCTATTAATTTCAAAGTGTCTCTTTTTGGTTTCTGTTTCCAGGATCTGTCCATTGATGACAGTGTGGTGCTGAAGTCTCTCACTATTGTATGAGGTACAATCTGTGCTTTGAGCTATTCATTATAGTTTCTTTAATGAATGTGGCTGCCTTTGCATTAGGAGTATAGATATTTAGAACTGAGATTTCATCTTGGAAGATTTTACCTTTCATAAGTGTGGATTGCCTCTCCTTGTCTTTTTTTGATAACTTTGGGTTGGAAGTCAATTATATTTGATATTAGAATGACTACTCCAGCTTGTTTCTTCAGACCATTTGCTTGGAAAATTGTTTTCAAGCCTTTCACTCTGAGACAGTGTCTGTCTTTTTCCCTGAGGTGGGTTTCCTGTAAGCAACAAAATGTTGGGTCCTGCTTGTGTAGCCATTCTATTAGTCTATGTCTTTTTATTGGGGAATTGAATCCATTGATGTTAAGAGATATTAAAGAAACATAATCGTTGCTTCCTGTTATTTTGTTGTTAAAGTTGGGATTCTCTTCTTGCGGCTGTCTTCTTTTAGGTTTGTTGAAAGATTACTTTCTTGCTTTTTCTAGGGTGTAATTTCCATCCTTGTGTTGGTCCTTTCCCTTTATTATCCTTTGAAGGGCTGGATTCGTGGAGAGATATTGTGTGAATTTGGTTTTGTTATGGAAAACTTTAGTTTCTCCATGTATGGTAATTGATAGTTTTGCTGGTTATAGTAGCCTGGGCTGGCATTTGTGTTCTATTAGGGTCTGTATAACATATGTCCAGGCTCTTTTGGCTTTTATAGTCTCTTGTGAGAAGTCTGGTGTGATTCTAATAGGTCTGTCTTTATGTTACTTGACCTTTTTCTCTTACTGCTTTTTTTTTTTTTTTTTTTTTTTTTTTTTTTTTTTTTTTTTTTTTTTTTTTTTTTTTTTTTTTTTTTTTTTTTTTTTTTTTTTTTTTTTTTTTTTTTTTTTTTTTTTTTTTTTTTTTTTTTTTTTTTTTTTTTTTTTTTTTTTTTTTTTTTTTTTTTTTTGGTTTTTTGAGACAGGGTTTCTCTGTATAGCTCTGGCTGTCCTGGAACTCACTCTGTAGACCAGGCTGGCCTCGAACTCAGAAATCCACCTGCCTCTGCCTCCCGAGTGCTGGGATTAAAAGCGTGCACCACCACGCCCAGCTTCTCTTACTGCTTTTAACATTCTATCTTTATTTACTTTATTTGATCTTCTGATTATTATTATTCGGGAGGAATTTCTTTTCAGGTCCAGTCTATTTTGAGTTCTGTAAGCTTCTTGTATGTTCATGGTCATCTCTTCCTGGATGTTTGAGTTGTGATCTTTTGCATTTGTGTTTGGATTTTGCATTTTCTTTGATTGTTCTGTCCATATTCTCTATGGAATCTTCTGTACCTGAGATTCTCTCTTCCATCTTTTGTATTCTGTTGCTGATGCTTACATCTATGATTCCTGATTTCTTTCCTTGGGTTTCTATCTCCAGAGTCGTCTCCCTTTGGTTTTTAGTTTGTTTGTTTGTTTGTTTTTTGTTTTTGTTTGTTTGGTTGGTTCATTTGTTTTTGTTTTTCATTGTTTTTACTTCAATTTTTAGGTCTTGGATGGTTTTGTTCAATTCCATCACCTCTTTGTTTTTTTTTGTTTTGTTTTGTTTTGTTTTTTGTTTGTTTATTTGTTTTGTTTTGTTTTCCCTCTAATTCTTTCAGGGATTTTTGTGTTTCCTCTTTAAGGACTTCTACCTGTTTAGCAGTGTTTTCCTGAAATTCTTTAAGGAATTCTAGCCGTTTAGCAGTTTAGCAGTGTTCTCCTGTATTTGTTTAAGTGAGTTATTAATGGCCTTTTAAAAATCCTCTATCAGCATACTGAGATAGGATTTTCATTCTGAATTTTGCTTTTTGGGTGTGTTGGGGTATCCAGGACTCACTGTAGTGAGCATACTGGTTTCTGATGATGCCCAGTGGTCTTAGTTTCTGTTAATAGGATTTTTACATTTACTTTTCGCCATCTGGTAATCTCTGTTATTAGATGTTCTAGTTGTCTCTGGCTGGAGCTTGTTCCTCTTGTGATTCTGTAGCCTTTGTCAGCACACCTGGGAGTCCAACTTTCTCCTGAGTTCTAGTGGTCAGAGCACTCTCTGTAGGCAAGCTCTCTTCTTATAGGGAAGTTTCCCAGAAGTCTGGCGCTCAGATCTACCTCCTGATTCCTGAGGTCAGAGCCCTCCTTGGAGGCCGACTCTCCTATGGCAGGGAAGGTGCCCAGGGGTCTTGGTCTCAGCTCTGCCTCCTTGCTGAGGATGAATTCTGGAAGGGACCCTGTTCAAGAAGCCCTGTTTTTTCTGCTGCCCATGTGCTCTCCTGTGTAGACTTGTCTCAGTGATCCCAAGATTCTGGTGTGCTAGGGCCTGCTGTGTTCCTGCCCAAGTTGGTGTAGGGCTGGTGCTGAACAGAAAGAACCTCAGCAGCTAGTTGGGCATGTTTCCTTTGTGCCTTTTCTTGCTGCTATAAGACACTCCAGTTTTCTTGGAACAGATGTTGCATTCCACTCCCCAGTGATCTCAATATACTGGGTGTGCTAGGGCGCCTGCAGTGTGGAGAGTCCTTTGGGGACTTTGGGACCCTCCACTGAGTTTGTGCCCAAGATCCAGTTTATTTTTTGAGGGAACACTTGCTGTAATTTAGAACAATAATGAGTTTTCATATATTAATTTAACATCTGTTTCACACCATTTCCTCCCTTCATAAGACATTTTGGAAATGGTATGTAGTTTGGGTAAAATAATTTTTCCATAAATCAGCATTAAAATACTCCAACCTCACATAAAATAATTTCCTTTTTTTCTCATTAAGTTCTGTACTTTATCAAATGTGAAGTTAATAGATATAGAATAGTTTATATTCCAAGTTGTCACCTCTCCCGGTGAGTTCATTGTACCATCATTAATTTCAATAGTTCTATGACTCCTTTGATCACTATTATTAGTATCTGAAGGAGACATTATGACTCTGACCAATCTACATTATAATTTGAAATACTGATCGAAACTTATTAATAAACAAAATAATATTTAAAATATCTTTCATAAATTTAAAGGTATGATATTAATAGAAATTCGTAAGTTTAAATTTAGAATTTCCAATCAAGAATTTAAAAAAGTATTTGCCTTTCTTTTATCCACATGCATTATGTTTCTTCTGATTTCTTGCAGGTTTAGCTTTTTCTGTTGGTAAATGAAGTGGGCTGTGGTAATCTTCAAAATGAAGAATGTGGAAGTTTCAGTTGTGAGTCCTAATAGGATCATGGTAAGCTGGGGTGGCATGCTAAAGATATTTTAGTGTTAGGGAAGAGATGAGATCCTTGTCAGTTACACAGAATCTGGTAAGATGAGGAAAAAATCCATATCTAGTGAGGACAGATTCAGTACCAGAAATAAGATAAGTAGATAACATTATTTTCCAGTTGAATTAATAAGCTACTTAACCTTAACCTATGAGCATAGTGAGACACAAGAACTGTGGGATTAAAGGAAAGTTTGGTAGAAATTCTGATTTAACAAAAATATCTGTAACAGGGTTACAACATAAAAAGATTATATATAAATTATACATCAATATGTTATCAAGGCTTAGTATGCTAAAACTTTCTAGCTAGGGTTATAAAAATATGTTTCCTTTCAAAAGGAACATCTGTCTCTCTTCAAACTACTTTTGAGTTGCTTCCTTATAGCTCCCAAAATTCAGAATTATGCTTTAACAACTAGTAGAATTCTTCACGGAATTGTGGGTTTATCAAGTTAAAATTAATTTTGGAATCAATAAGTATTATCTCCTTTCTCCTTTATATAGACACATCACTATTCATGACAAATGGCACATTTACCCTCCAAAATATAAAGTTTCAAAAAGTTTTTTCCCAGTCTTTTATCTATGAAAGTTTAATACTAGAATTAATTATTTTTAATTGTGTATTTAGAAGGTGCCTTTTACATGTAGACAATAACGTTTGAAACTGAGTCTCAAAGCACCAATTTTAGCTTAATTAGGTCATGTATTTGTTCAATTGATAGTTTCAATGTCTCTGCTGCATTCCCAAAATTACATGTCCTTATCTACAAAAACAGAAAGTGAACTCACACATATTAAACGGAATTACTCATGGTTGAAAGTGATAACATAATATGTGTGCCAGAAAAGAATTTGAATTTTTATTGTGTTTAGTCTTCCTGTTGTTAGCTGTTCCCATTTGGAGAAGGATACATAGAGCAGCAGGAGCTGAGCTTTCTGTTGCTTAGGTCCACAGTCTCAATTATGACACCTAACCGCTTGTAGAATTTTTCAATTTCCTGTGTTTAAGTTCTTTTGGAAACTTGAAAGGAAACTCCTTTCTTCCTGTTGGGCTACTACATCCAATTATGATCTTTCTGTTTTTGGTTTATCTTATATTTCATTTTGTCATTATTGGTTGTTATCACTTATAAGCCTGCTCTTTTCAAAGGAGAGGAAGAAAGCGAGTGGATTTGCAATAGAGAAGAGGTAAGGAGGGACCAGGAAGTTTCAATGGAGGGAAAGTATAATCAGAATATATTGTATGAAGAAAAATATTTTCAATAAAAGCAAATAAAAAAGAAAATATCTTTTGGGTCAAAGATTCTTTGTCCTTATTAACTGATAGAAAAAAGTTTTTCAGTGAATCTATGCTTTAAGTACAATCTTCTTAAATATCATGTCATTTATGAAAACTCAATTTTTATGGCCCTTCACTTCATTAAGCTAAATTCTTTTTCCTATCACAAGTGTACAGAAATTATCTTCTATTATAGGATTATCTATGCTACCCAGATCATTTGCAAATGCTATAAAATAACTGAGGGGGGGTAGTATACAAATCCTAGCTGCTGATAACCTTTTAAACACACACACACTTTGGGTGGAAGGGAATGATAGATCAGGGGAATGGACATATCAAATATCAAGATTTTCAATAGCCACAATTTGGTGTAAAACTTCATAGTTCCTCATTTCCACGAGTGGGAGGTATTTGGTTCCCTTGGGGATGGGTGGCGAGGAGGAGAATTAGCACATGAAGAAATGATAAAGTTATTGGATTCTTCTCATTACTTTTCTTTTTTGTTTTTTTCATCTCTTCAATTTAGATGTATTTCTTTGTTGCTATAAGATTTTTCAGAACTATCACCCTAGAACCTCTGTCCCACTAATTCCAATGAGGTTCTGATTGTATAAACCTCTAACTCAATACCCTTCCCACCAAATTGGACACCCACATCATGATATTAGTAGTCGAAATTTAGAGTACATTGTACAAAAATAAGAGACAAGTATTTGTCATTTTTTTTTCCCTCAACACTATTTCATGACATTGGCTCTTCCAACTCTGGCCTCACTCAAGGGATTAATTAAAGCTCTTTATTGTTTTCTTCTTGTTTTATGAGGTATTAGAGAAAGAGTTTCAACTACATATCTATTTTGAAGTTCTAGGAATGAATGTATTGTCACAAGGAGGGCCCAACTAAAAATCAATTAAGCTGGTTTACATCTCCATCAGAATGAGTTTTAAAACAAGCTAATAGGGTTGTAAGGCAAGACTACTCAAACTTAGTCACACCACACGCTCTGTTTAGTAAAATCATATGGACATTTTCTTCTGAGAAAAACATACATTTCTTTGCTTTGCCTTACATTTTCTTCTAAAGAAAAATCTATGAATGACATTGGTATGCTCTCTCCCCTGAAAATCTCCAAACAAGACAAAATAGAGAAAGTCCAGGAGCTGTGCGCTTCTACTTCATAGCCTACTGATGACCTCAATCTCATAGTTTGAAGGAAGCTGTATTATCTAACGGAAGAATACAGACACAGGATCACATTTTCCATTTTGCTTGCTTTTCGGAGAAATATTATATTAGGAACCCTTTTACTTTTACAGCATCCCTTTTACTTTATGCCCATTGCTTTCAAAATTTAAGGGAATTTACTGTTTAATTTTTGTTACAGATATCATTGTGTGTGTGTGTGTGTGTGTGGTGTGTGTGTGGTGTGTGTGTGTGTGTGTGTGTGTGTGTGTGTAATCATGGAGTACAGTGGAAATAAAAGGAAAACTACGGGAGTCAATTTTATACTTTCACAGTACAGATTCCAGGATTTAACCAAGTCTTCAGCCTTTGTGGCATGCACGTTCGCCCTCCAAATCTTCTCACAGGCCCCGTTAATATTTTAAAGTAGACAAATATTCCCCACCATTGCCTGCTATTTGAACCTTTCTTTTCTTTCCAGAACTCCTTTATTGTAATTTTAAAAAGTGTTCATTCATTTCAAATACATCATCAAAAACGTCTTAAAGATATTGTGAAACAAAACCAAGGAAAGATGAAATAAAGTTGAAATATTTGACTCAAGTTTATAGTGACTTTTATAACAAGGGAATTCACACATTTCTATTTATTGGATTCATTTTGTTTCTAGTTTGTAATTTTATTTTATGGTGCCTAGTCATAATCTTGTTTTATGACTTTTCTAGAGTTGTTAACACTTAAAAGGTATATTATTCTCAAATGAATTGAGATTTGCACATCACAATTTTAACCTGATTTTCTTTTTTTTTCAACTTTTATTAGATATTTTCTTCATTTACATTTCAAGTGTTATCCAGAAAGTTCCCTATACCCTCCCCCCTCCATGCTCCCCTACCCATCCGCTCCCAATTCTTGGCCCTGGCATTCCCCTGTATTGGGGCATATAAAGTCTGCATGACCAAGGGGACTCTCTTCCCACTGATGGCCAACTAGGCCATCCTCTTCTATATATGCAGCTAGAGACATGAGCTCAGGGGGTACTAGTTAGTTCATGGTTATTCTTCCACCTAGAGGGTTGAAGACCCCTTCAGCTCCTTGGGTACTTTCTCTAGCTCCTTCTTCCTTGGGAACCCTGTGTTCCATCTAATAGCTGACTGTGAGCTTCCNAGCCTACAGAACTCCAAATAGGCTGGACCAGAAAAGAAATTCCTCCTGACACATAATAATCAGAACAACAAACGCACTAAATAAAGACAGAATATTAAAGGCAGCAAGGGAAAAAGGTCAAGTAACATATAAGGGCAGGCCTATCAGAATTACTCCAGACTTCTCACCAGAGACTATGAAAGCCAGAAGATCATGGACAAAGATTATACAGACACTACGGGAACACAAATGCCAGCCCAGGCTACTATACCCTGATTTTCTTTGAATGAATTAAATAGTGAGGGAGATAATAAGATTCAAGACTTTATAGATAAAGACATAATTATTTCTTACCCCTTCAATTAATCTATATTAACATGACAATATCAGTACTAGTATGATTAATATGTGATAATGCGTTTTTCCTATAACTTGGCTTTAATAACTTAGGAAAACTTTCTTTTTGTAATGTCAAGATTTTTTTTTGCACATGATTAGGTTAACAGAATTCTGATGTTTTAAATTAGCATTAACAAATATATGTGTCTTAGGAAATGCTACACACTGGCACATCAGTTTATATCCATGTAAGTCTTCATTCCAGTTAAATGGATAGAATAAGAAAAGATCATATTGAGTGAGGTGACCCAGGTCCAGACACACAAATACATATGTTCTCCCCTGGTTTCCTAGATCCAACTCTTGTAATATAAATGCATAACCTGGAATATGAAAACAGACCAGTTTGGGGGTATGGCAGAGCAGTAGAGAAGGGAATAGGACTTAAGATCAAATCAACAGGAGGGGAGTGATGTCTGATACTGAAAACTTAGTCAGCTATCCAGGTCTGATCAAATTGTGCATCTTGGAGAAGCTACAACCACCGCTTTACTAAATCAGAATTCTAGGCATTTATCATTATACCAACAGATAGTGTAGCTCTCAGCCCCCTTCAAGGTAACATCTCTTTGCAACAGATAGAGTCCCTTACCAAACAAGCATGCATGTGCGCGCACACCCACGACCAATCAAAATGCAGAGAAGTGGAAACTATCCAAGTGAGGACAACTTTAAGAACTAGAACAGATGAACAGGAAATTTCCTGTAATATAGAATTACCTAGAAATGTGAGAATCTATACACATGTTGTGTCACGAATATGGATACCAAAACATGACCTGCACAAGGACAACACGGATATGCACATATGAATGGGGTAAAGCTCCCTACACATCAGCTACAGATGAAGAAATTTTGCAAATGAGGAATACTGAGAGGGGAGAAATAGTACTCCTTGAGGACGAATGCTGCAATATATATATAAATTTGTGTGTGTTTTGTGTGTGTGTGTGTCTGTCTGTCTCTCCCTGTGTGATGTATATGTGTGTAGTGTGTTTATACACACATAATCTGTATAAAAACAGTTAAAGGAAATAAAAGATCATAAATTTGAAGGAGATTAAGATGTAGGTCCACAGGAAGAAAGAAATGACAGGGAGAATGATGAAATTATATTGAAAAGTAAACAAATGATATAAAAGTATCATGGAATGTATTTTGAACAAAGGCCATAGTGAATAATAAAAAGGTTCAATGTGAGTAAGAACGAGATAAAAAGTCAGAGAGGGTAAATATGATCAAAGTACATTTTATATGAATGAATGGTTAAGTAATAAACTTCAAAATTTTTTAAAAAGACAACAATCAGGAATCAAGATATTTAAAAATGTTTTGACCATTAATGGAAATAGTGAACTTTGAATGTCCCAAAGTCATCAATAGGGTGTGCACCAAACCTTTTGCTAAAGTAATGATGGTGCACATATCCAAAATGACAGCATGCTAAGGTCTCTCTGTGTGTTTGTAGTGTTTATTTTGAAAGTGATGATGCAGTATTCATGAGGTCTAATAGCATGTCAACAAATTGTATCAATACATGTTTAATGGTATGGATACATGCTTTTGTAGCACTAAAATATAAAATGAGAACTTGCAAACAGTAATTTTAATTCCATCTTACAGATGAACTAGTTAAATATATTTATTAAAACCCAAAGGATAAGCAAAATTTTTACATTAATGTGCATATATTTACCTTATATGTTGCACTATGTAAAATGTTAGCCTATTTTATAAGTATTATTTACTTCAGATTTAGCTCTTTACATTTATTTTACAGCAAAAAAAAATATTATTCTTATAAGGCCACTACAAATTTAAGCAAAGAAAGAGTCCTTACTCAGTGCCAACATAGATTTGACTTCCCATGATCTTCCTGGAACAAAAGCAGACAATATAAAACAAGATAATAAATATTCTTTATTCTGCTCTTGTAATAGGCCAAAGAAGAAAATGTTAGGATCTAAAAAGACTGCATCATTTTTCATTGTTCAAAATGACACAGATGAGGAATTAACCTGGTTGTTTATATGAATATATTGTAGCAATTACAAAGGAAATGATATAAATACATGAAATGAATACAATGTATTCATGTATAAAATTCTCAAAAAAAAAAAAACCAAAACAAAACAACAGCAACAACAAAATAAACTAAAAGAGGGCATACGAATTTCAGATGTTAAGTAACTGTGCAAGGAAAAGAATGAATTGTCAGTGTGAGAATGAGGGGTAGACTTTTATCCAGGCACATGACATGCATTCATAGATAAATATTAAATAAAACAGTTATTAAAGGGCAAAATAGAACTTCTACACCAAAGGATTTAAAGGATTCTAAGTATTTGTAAATAACACATATCTATGATATATCCATCTCTATGTAATGTATGTCTATACACGCATACACGTGTATCTATATGTATACATGCATATACCTACAAATCCACAGATGATAGATAGATAGATAGATAGATAGATAGATAGATAGATAGATAGATGTCACAGTTAAAGGAACAAAGTAAGTACAATGTTTTGAGAACATTTCAGCAATACAAGGGTTCCATGTGGTAAGGTGGCCATCAGACATCCTATAAACAAGCAGTAGTGCTAGAGAGATGCTTCCTTAGGTAAGGACACTTGCAACCAAGTCTATTGTCTGAGTTAGATCATTGAAATATGTAGTAGAAGCAGAGAATCTACTCTTGCAAGTTGTCCTTTGATTTCTACATAAACTTCATGACACATATTCTGCCACTTACACACACACACACACACACACACACACACACACACACACATATATATATATATATATATATATATATATATATATATATATATATATATATATATATATATATATATATATATATATACATATATATATATGTAACAGTAGAGTCCAAATATTAAATGGATTTGTAAGTGTTAAGGGATTTTTTTTTGAGATTCCTATAGAAATGATTTTAAGTGCTGCTGAAATATACTAAAATTTTTTGCTTCTAGAAATTATAACAAATTATATTAAATTATATAACTATATACAATACTGAGAACTTTTTTATAATTTAGAAACAGATACTCTTGGTAATCTCAATGGTTCACAATATGAATACTTTTTGATCTAATTTGTTTTGCTATATATCTTATAATTGAAAATACTGTGATTTTTACAAATGCAAAATTTAAATGGGAAGGAATTGAGTTAGCAAAAGATTACATTGCCCTTAATTTTCTAACTGCAAAAATAAACTAACTAAAAAATATAGTTAAAGAAATCTTCATATGTATGTTTGCATTTGCCTAAGGAGAAAATTGATTATTTACATAGAGATATTAATATAGGTAGCCTGAGGTAATGATTCACAGTGAAATAGAGCTGAATAAGAAGAAATAAAAAATATTATATAATGTTAAGTGAAATGATTAAGATTCAAAAACATAGTATACAATATACAGAGTAATATTGTGATTCATATTTGGATATAAACTGAGACGTGAGCTTCATGAATGAACTCATTTGATTAATTGGAAGGATCATGATTTTGATCTTGCATGTGTTATATTCTGCTTCTAATAAACTCCTAATAAGAACCCTGAATCACTCATATGTGCTTTGTAAAATATGGAAAAGCTTGTCAGCAGTGCCTCTTCCTTTCCCTGGAGAAGACAGCCAGCCAACTCCAGAAACAGACTTGCCAGTCAGCACCCAGTGCCAACTTACACCTTGCCTTTAGAAAGGCTTGTTGCATAATGACACAGCTTCATTATGTTGCCTAATTTGTGCCATCCTTTCCCTTTATGCATTTATAACTAAATCTCAGCCAAACTGCCCTTTTCTTTACTTCAATTTATCAACAATAGCCCCATCACAAGAACTAGAGATGTCTCCCCTCAAAGAGCCACATGGTATTACTTTTCCAATAGCATCCTTGTATTCAAACCATATATCAAAAAACACACTCTCCACATGAGGCATACTCAAATTTGCACATCAACAACATGGAATTGCGAATTCTATTATTATTATTATTATTATTATTATTATTATTATTATTATTTTTAACCTTACTTTTATCATTACCTGACATATAACTGCTTATTTTTTCATATGAACATCACTCAAAATAAACTGTAAATGCCATGAGGATCTTTCATTACAGTAGTATTTTCAGATCCTAGGTGATAGTGAGAAGGACCAAGCCTGCCAGAGCCATGCATGCCATGATTGAGATGGCCAGAGTCTATCCAGACCTTATTTTGTACATCCATGAAACCAAATTCTTTTAAGTGTCAACGCACGTGCATCATGTCTGTATAGCTGTATCCTGACATGGTTTTAGTAGAAGTTGAATCACATTTGATAGTCTGCAACACCCATCCTACTCAACATGTATCAAGTAGCTTTGGTTGCTAAGTCCTATCATTCCAAATGCTATTTACAAAAATTGATTATGATTTTTTGGAACATCTGTGAAGTTTAGAAATACATAATGTAACAGCCAAACAGATTACAGAGGCCTATAGGAACTTCTGGCTGTGAATCATTTCCACATTCATTATCTCTGAATTGGTCTACTTACCTGCATCACACTGTAAAGCAGCTTGTTAACATTTATGGACTACTGTTGAAATTTAGTTCTTTAAGTGAAAGTAGCACAGACAACTGTGTTTAAATAGATAAGACAGCTGAATTCTCACCCAATATCAACTTCTTGTGTATATTGAAGCATACCTTCAGAATTTCAAAGAAACTATATTAATTTAATAAACCTCAATGTTATTTTGTGACTCAAATATCATTATATATGTTAACGTGGAATAAGCAATAAATATAAACTATTATTATTTCCTTGTTCTTCCTAGGAGTACCTCAGGTTGCTTATTGCAAATATAATTACATATACACATATTATTAATTATACATACATATTGTACATTGGGTAATCTTATGATAAGGTTTTGTTTACATTAAAGTTTTGACACCATTTTAATAGCTCATACATTCTTTTGATTTATGATTATTATAATACTTGTTAGACCCATTTGGCATGACTTTTTTCACAGTGTAACTGGATTGCATGGTTAGAAGCAGGTCCAGTGTTGATACTCTCACAGCACGCAAAGGTTTTCTGAAATGCACACCTTCATTTACTTAGAATAAAATGTCTTGGTGTATTCCAGAGCAACAACAACAACAGGCAGAAAGATCCTCTATCTCTCCTATCTTGGGAACATTTCTGCGTCTAATAAAGTCTTTAAAAGGTTGGTTAAAGGTTTACTGATTTCCTGCTCTTTCCCTTAATCTTCTTAATGTTTTGTATGCCATCCAAAATTGGTACTTTGTCAACTTGAAGTGCATTTCAGACTTCAAAAGAAAAAAAATCACTCTTAATTTTCTGTTCCTTAACTTGTCTGTCTCTCCAGAGAAACAAATCAAATACTTGAATCAATGCAGCCTCCTATTACTCTAAACTGATTTAAGATATAATTAAATTGTCTATTCTGAAAAAAGATAAATTTGTTTTTATTAATTCAATGCCACAGTATAAATTATGAATCTGAAATATATAAATCTCAAAAATTGCTTATTAACTTCATGAGAACCAACATGAAAATATTAAAATGTAATTAAAATTAAATTCCTTTTCCCATAGGATTCTAGATATTTTACTAAATCATTCATTGTCTCATCAAGTGATTAGATTGTCTTTCTGGTATTGAATATTCACTTCCTGGTAAGATTAGATATACACCTGTCTGGCAATGCTGCATACCTTTGGAAATATCATAAACATTCATATGTCATGATAATTTACTTAATTATTACCACACAATAAGAATTCCATTTTTAATATAAATAACACTGTCATAAACCACAGTTAATCTTCCTGGCAATTTTTTCTCAAGGTAAAACATATCTAACTGGATTTCAGATCATATTATATGTACCCTAATAATTCCTCTTGTATAAACAACGTATGGCCTACATATGTTTCTCATGCCTTTCTTTATCACTATGGTAACTTACCCAAGATTGTGAAATCCTTTGCCAACTCAAATGGACCTAGTAAAGTTGAGATGTTAGGCTGACGATAGAAGTGCATGCCTTCAATCACAGCAACGGGGAGGCAGCAGCAGGCAGATCTGTGAGTTCAAGATAGCCTGGTCTACAGTGAGAGTTCCACAACAACCAGAGTTACACAGAGATATCCTGTCTTCAACAACAAACCAATGAAGGAGTGGGGAGAGGGAAGAATAGACAGGAAGGGAATGAGAAAGGAAAGGAGGGCTTGAGAGAGGAAAGGAGGGAGGGAAGGAGGGGGGAAGGAAGGAATTGTTTTTAGGCTTTAATTCATTGTTGTCAAGAAAATGAATTCTTTTTAAGATAGTGACTTCCCAAAAGCTGTATCTAGGATTCTTAGATTGTTCCTTTAGGAAGCTATTGATTGTGTATATAAAAAAGAAAAAAAATTAAGTTCGTGCACATGTCACAAAATGACACCATGAGATTTAATATAAATTCTATACATTTTAAGAGGTTTTAACCTTATATTGTGGTCCTTGATCCACTTGGACTTGAGCTTTGTGTAAGGTGAAAAATATGTATCTATTTTCAATTTTTCCATACAGACTGCTGGTTAGACCATTTATTGAAGATGCTTCTTTTATCCATTGTATATTTTTGGCTTCTTTGTCAAAAATCAAGTCTCCGTAATTGTGTGCCATTATTTCTGGGTCTTCAATTCTATTCCATTAATCAACCTGTCTGTCTCTGTACCAATACCATGCAGTTTTTATCATTATTGTTCTGTAGTACTGCTTGAGGTTCGAGATGGTGATTCCCCCAGAAGTTCTTTTATTGTTGAGAATAGTTTTTGCTACCCTGTTTTTGTTTTTGTTTATAGTTTTTGTTTTTCTTGATGAATTGAGAATTGCTCTTTTCATGTTTTTGAAGAATTGTGCTGAGATTTCGATGGGGATTGAGTTGGATCTGTATTTTTTCTTTTTGTAGGAAGGCCAATTTTATTTTGTTAGTTCTACTACTGCATGAGCATGGAAGATCTCTCCATTTTCTGAGGTCCTTTTCAATTTCTTGAGAGACTTGAAGTTATTGTCATACAGTTTGTTTGTTTTTTACTTGTTTGGTTAACATTACCCCAAGATATTTTATATTATCTGTGACTATTGTCAAGGGTGGTGTTTCTCTAATTTCTTTCTCAGACTGTTTATCATTTGCATAAAGGAAGGTTACTGATTTATTTGAGTTAATTTTATATCTACCCACTTTTGTGAAGTTGTTTATTAACTGTAGAAGTTCTCAGAATTTTGGGGGATGCTTATGCATACTATCATATCACCAGCAAATCATCTTGAGTTCTTCTTTGCCAATTTATATCTTCATCTGCTTTTTGTCTTTTTGCTCTAGCTAGAACTTCAAGCACTATATTGAATAGTTATAAGGAGAGTGGGCATCTTTATCTTGTCCCTGATTTTAGTGGGATTGCTTCAAGTATCTTTCCATTTAACTTGATATTGGCTGTTGGTTTGCTGTATATTGTTGTTATTATGATTAGGTATGGGCCTTGAATTCCTGATCTCTCCAAGACTTTTAACATGAAGGGGTGCTGTATTTCATTACATGGTTTTAAGCATTGAATGTGATGGTCATGTAATTTTTTTCTTTGAGGTTTTTCTTTTTATATAGTAGATATATTAATGGACTCCTGTATATTGAACCAACCTTGCTTTCCTGGGATGTAGCCTACTTCATTGTGGCTAATGGTGGTTTTGATGTGTTCTTGAATTCTGTTTACTAGGTATTTATTATTTTTGCATCAATATTCATAGCTGAAATAGGTCTGTAGTGTTGGATCTTTGTGTGGTTTAGGTATCAGTACAATTGTGGCTTCATGAATGAATTATGTAGTGTTCCTTTTGTTCTTATTTTATGGAATAGTTTGAGAAATGTTGGTATTAGCTCTTATTAGAAGATCTGGTAGAATTTCACACTAAAGTAATCTAGTCCTGGGCTTTTTTTGTTTGGGAGATTTTTAATGACTTCTATTTTGTTAGGCACTATGGGCCACCATTCAGGAAGCATACACTAGCTGGTCTGTAGCCCCTGACACAGATATAGCAGAGGACTGCCTGGTCTGGCCTCA